>SMLS01074365.1:0-37208 GCA_004785975.1 Popillia japonica
TTTTTTTTTCTTTGTAACTCACATTGATTTTGTCAGAGAAAATACAGCATAATTAAAAATGACGTATGATACATGTGAAATATGCTTCTAGTATTTGTGGGTTTTAAATATTTCTGAAAGACCCCGAACGCAATTTTGCGTTTCTTCTTTCTTCTGTAGCAGCAAACAATAAATAAAAACAAATACAGCATACCTATTGCAGATGTTTTAGTACCTTAACCATTGACAATTAATATTTAATAAACAACAAAGTGACTGTTTGTTTGTATTTCAATCCCATTAATCTGATCTGTTTCAGGCAATCATGAATTACAAACGACGAAGTACGAAAGGCTGGAGTATCGGAGCAGTATTATTAGATGTAGTTGGCGGATTTTGCAGTATTGTTCAGATGTTTATGAATGTCTACAACTATAATGGTAAGCCACAGAAGCGATTATTTGAAATAAATACTATCTGTCCTAATTTAATTATAAGTATATTTGAAAGTTCTTCTAATATATGCTTCTTTTTTATTTTAGAAAGCCTAGCGTGGTTGCTCTCTAATCCTACTAAATTATGGTTAGGAATATTCTCGCTTCTATTTGATTTGATATTCGTGATACAACACTACTGTCTGTACAATGGTGATTCAGAAGAAGAAACTCCTAAAGTCTCGGAAGATAAAATAAAATTCGAAAAAGAAAATAACAACTGTATAAAGGCCTAATTCACAAATAGTTAATAAGTTTTAATATGTATTTTTAGATCTCTTATTACGTATGTTTTTAGATGTAAGTATTTTATCTCTTTTGTAATTTTATGTATTTATAAAAATAAAATTATGTGATCGAGCATGCATTGATATTTACCATCTCTACCTTATTGTGACACACTAATCTGTAACTGCAAAGACACAAAAAACACTTACTGCTTTGTCGAAATTGTAATTGTATGATCAATGTGTAATTCTGTGTCTGCAAAACTCACATTTGACACTAAAAGCCTCCTTATTCGTTTTTGCCACAACAGTGTAATTAGGGAAAATAAACTATGAAAGACGAGGCAATTCGATTGTGGTTGTTGTATGAAATGCCAGTTAACAATAAGTGCGATTTAGTTTGAGTATAGTTACTAAGGCAACATTTTCTACGGAGAATTACTACTGAATCGGAACACGATTACGTCGAATTCATACATACACTAAGGATTAGACAGCAGAAACTGTGACTGTAGCTTAGACTACCAACATAGCTCTAAAAGCTTTTACAGCTGCGCCTGCCACAAGAAAATGCAGTTTTTGCGAAATACATACATCAAAGAGATATCTGAGCATAAACTTAAACCAGACTGCAATTAAAGTAGTACACAGAGCTAAGAACAAAAACTGTGTTTCTTCAATAAACTGGCTATTTGTTTGTAAATTATGTAACAGAAAATTAATGTCATAATAAGACAATAACCCAGCTTTTATGGAATACTTTAATATTTACGTGGATACGGAACTATACTGGTTGGTATGGTTTACAAAACCAACTTAAGTTTCAACAATTTCGAAGAAAGGGTAAAAGGTAAAACTGCACTTCATTTATGCGGAATATTTTGGTATATTTTGTGACTTTGGGAGATTAGTTGAGATACTGAGTTTATAATTGCAACCATGTAACGTTTTGCTGGAGAGTACATCCATGTTTTGAAGAGCAGGCAATTAGCTCTAATTAATCATGTAAATATATTCTATTTTGCTCACACTTTTGCTGTTGTTGAAGTAGCCTACATTCTGTAGGAATTAACGAATATGCCATGCAGTAACTCACTCATCCAAAGATAGACGACCCATAATGCAGTTATTATAAGCATGTAATCGCTACGAGGAGCGTTCGATAACTATGTCCCTTAATAAAGATAACGCAATCATGTCTTAAAAAAAACAACTTATCTTTCAATATAGTCTCCTGCTTATGCTACACACTTATTCGAACAATAATAGAAATTAGCAATATCTTTATTTTACGTCGATGAATCCAAGTCGTCGAAATATTTACAGCTGCGATTACCTCGGAATTGGACGAAAATCTCTTGCCGCCAACCCATTCTTTCAGCTTTGGAAATATAACAATCGCATCGAGCCATATCTGGTAAATAGGGCGAATGAAGCCCTAATTAAAATCACATTTTATACATTTTGGCAAAGGCAATCGCAGGATTGTGGGCAGGTGCGTTATTGCGGAAGAAAAGGACTTTCTTCTTTACCCAATGTAGTAGTTTCTCTTTGATATTGTCGCTAAATTGTTGCTGGAAATTGGTATACTTAGGTAATATTAGCCATTTATTATTTGCCTGTTACTAATTGTAAGTGTTCTACCCCAGTTTCTATAACCTTTCGTGCTGACAAAACCATTTTTGCCTTTGGCGGCGAAGATTCTTTGTGTGTTCATCGTTTGTACTGTTCCGGGAGTGTAATAGTGGATCCAGGTTTCATAGTAGTAGTAGCCATTTTTGAACGTCCACTACGGGCTTCATCAGTTGCGCTCGTACTACCACGCTGAAATTTGGTAATTCAACTTTTCACTATCGAAAACATCGATCCTGTTAAACTTCTCAAATAAAGGCAGGTAGATGTTATTTTTACTGATTTTTCACGCGCCTTTGACACAGTAGATCACGGCTTACTGCTACATAAATTAGACGCTCTTGGCTGTTCTCTTGGACTCTGCAGGTTACTTAAATCATACCTAACTAATAGACCGAATTACGTCTTTTATAATGGCTTTGCCTCTTTCCAGTATATTTCTATTAGCGGGGTTCCCCAAGACTCTAATCTTGGCCCACTATTATTTATTACATTTATCAACCTACTGCACCTTTTTGCAATCCTTTTCGTGCCGTGTTTTTGCATATGCCGATGGTACTAAATTATTTTCCAGCATTTCTGGCCAGAATGACATGCCAGATCAAAATAACATCAACATCCTTTTCAGTTGGTCTAAATTGAATAATCTACATCTTAACACACATAAATGTAACTTTCCCTCCTTCACAAGTAAAACACATCCATACATTTCATCTTACAATATTGTTGATGTTGCCCTCTGTAAGATAAATTGTGTCAAAGACCTAGGTGTTCTCTTCGATCCGACGCTATCATATAAACTGCATATCGAGAAGACCTCTAAGTCTGCTTCTCAAATGTTGGGATTTGTGTTAAGGTCATCTAAGGATTTTAGTAGTATAGCACTTCTAAAAACCTTATATTTCTCCTGCGTTGTGCCTAAACTGGAATACGCTTCCATCATCTGGTATCCGTTTTATGTTTCTCAAGGAATACCAGTTGAGCGTGTTCAACGTCGCTTTTTAAAGTTTATTGGGTAAGCGTCTAAGCAATAGGATCCACTGCAATGAACTTCTATCCTACCTTGGATTTAATGTACCTAGAATGGCTTCCCAATCTGATGGCACTTTCAATTTACCGACACCACGGACTAATCTTCTCCTTCCTTCGCCTATATATCATACGTGCAAAAACGCTGATCGGTTCTACAGTGATATTTTTACGAATTCTCTTAGAAATTGAGTTGTATTTTTTATGTAGTGCTATTGATTGAATATGTTATGTATATGAGTTACAAGTATTCACAATGTATTCTTCATTTGCCCTGTAAATGGATAACTGTTGGGCAATAAACGTATATTATTATTATTATTATTATTATTATTATTATTAAAAAAGGTAAGATATCACTACTCTGAACTCGGTTTTTCTTCCATTTATACAAAATCGCAAGAGGCGGTTACGTTGGCGTGCTCTCAAACAGAGACTAATCGACAGATCAGTCTGTACTATCATATTTAACCCACTATAGACTTATTCAATACAATGATAAAGAAGATCATTCCAAATTCGTCCGATCTCTGTGTTACGGTACGTAGTTATCGAACCATCCTTATACAAGCAATACGTGTTAGGTTTAATGGAACGTATGACAGTGCCAACAACTAATTTTGCTAAATAAATTCCTACTAGAGTTCTGAGTTCTATGAGCTGCAGAAAATAGAAATAATGTGCTTCCCAAAAGTTATAGCTGCAGTCAGTCATTTTGAGCTACATATTCTGTATGCAACAGAATATATAACTATTTGAAAACACAGATTCTAATGAAATTTTCTAAAGATCTATAAGAACAAGAACGATAAAACTGACGCGTCTCCACGTTGGTCGACAGATGTTATGTAGTACTATATAATGTATGTAGAAAATAAAATTTTGGTCTGTGAGTTTGAAATCCTTTTCGGGATTGAACTTTCAAGTGTTTTGTTTATAAACTCAAAGATAATTTATTCTTGAGAGATAATGTTCCTGCTCTTTGTAACAAACAGACCAAGTGTATACTGAAAAGAAAAAAAATCACTATTATTTCATAAAAGATGTGGTAGTGCTACTGCTAGAATAATTGCTAGAAGCAACGCTGCAGAAATGTAATACTAGAAGCAAAAAGAGTTTTTGAAATATTTATAAGTGTTGAATTAATATTCAATATACTCTGGTCCTATTCCAGAAAACGAAAGACATGTTTGTGTTTGGATAACAGAAAAGTCCATATAGGTACTAAATCCCATCTACTTTACTTTTTTTTATTCTAATTCCGCAGGAGCAGTAAATTGATGAAGAATGAGATAGAGGCAACCAATACAATTAACACGATGGCCAATTTTGCTATAGGACAAATCAACATCGCGATTAGCAACAATTCTACCCCTGTCAAAGTTACTAACACGGTAATAATTTTAACGTCTTCGAACTCTAGGCTCTCTTTGCTATGATTAACACTTGTAGACGGACACGTAATAACTAAACTTTTGTAAGTATATTAAGCAGCTCTCATGAACGTGAATCTTTTCACAGAAAAGTATCAATGATAAGAAGTTGACATTCTCATCATAGCAAGCTTTAAATATTTATGATGACAAAAAATCAAGTTGAACAAATTACTCCTTCTGCGTGTAACACTTCTAATGTCATTGAATATATTTGGATTATTTAAGGCATGCTCTGCTGATGGGTAACATACGACGTAGGAGTACATAAGAAAAGAAGTGATGCATCGATGATCGCATGAATTTGGCATGGGGCAAATATTGGCTTAAAGCTGTGTAACAATTATTTAAGTGAAAGTCCACTTATTGTTACCAACAACTGTGGGTTGAAAACATTGTTTGCTATGGTCCAACATTTACGGTGTAGTTGTTGCTTAAAAACAAGACGTATAAATCTAGTGACGAAAGTACCAGTTTCCATTAAAAAAAGATGCGATGGAGTCAATGCTCACCCATAAGGACGACTGTTACATCTTTGCATTAGCTAGTGAAATAAAACATGTAGACATCTGTCTAATTTATTCAGTCATCATAAAGACAAAAATAAAAGCCGGATTTTAGAAAGCACTTCAATAAACACATTAGACTATTAAGGATTTTTTTAATGTGCCATCGCTTGTTTTTTATGTTTTCTATTTACCGTAAGACATACTTATATTATGTGATTGTATAAAGAATGAAATAAAAGAGAAAAGATATTATCATTATTGTTAGTTCAAAAGGCAAACATCACCGAATAAAAAAGTACGTCGTAACAACTTATACTTGATTCGTTGGTTGGATAAAGGAAGATACTGCCCGTGTACTAAGAATATTAATGCAAGAAGTTACATTACTTTTTGTTTCGCATTAAAATTAATTTTTATTGTAATAATCTATGTAAATTTTAGTGAAGCTCTTCGTAACTTATAGTTTAATAAGTGAACAATCAGACTTCTAAAAAATGAATGTAATTATAACAACTGACGTTCGTTTACTAAGTGTACTACAACTCTTATCAGCGTAAATGTAAGACGCATAGACGGTGATTCATTAAGGATACTTCTGGCCAGACTTGAAGTAAAGCGGCTATGTCATCATAACTCTTTGTTCTCAAGACCATCTGACTACCTGGCGAAAGCTGCAGTAAGATGGTGGGGCAATTACCGAAAAATTTCACTAGCGGTGCATGTGAGCGCATTCTGCTTTAGCGTTCATTACCGCCAAGCTTCTGTGCCAATGTAGTGTAGTAAGGATATAGCCATGCATAAGTTGAGAGTACTCTTTTTATTAACTATTCCAGGTAATAGTCAATTTGAAACGTGTGCACATTTGTTGTAATGCCAATTTTGGTGGTTTTAGTGATATGTGGAGCGGATTGTGTTACGCAGTTTTCAGAAAGTTCTCTTGCAATGTTAATGAATGAAAGAAGAACCATGGAAGTTTTAATTAGGTGAGTGACATTTATGTCAGTAGTACTTCTTGATTACGGTAAGAAAATGCAGGTTTGCAATTAGAAATGCGGCACAATTGTCGTTAATTACGTAGCGGAATGAGTACAATTAGTTAGTAAATTAAGTTGGTAAATCGAAATAAATGCTGCTGTATTGTGAGAACGCCTGGTAACCTAAACAACATTTATTTATTTTTGTTACTGGTATTATTTAAACAGAGCAATGAATTTCCATCTATAATAGAAATCTAATCTTAAGTATCTAATCTTAAGTATAATGCAAAATGATTGTTTGTTTTTGCACATTACTAGAGTTTACAGATGCTAAACTACCTATACAGAAAATGTTTGTTACCGTGCAACATTTATTGACTTGAAACAGATGTGATTATCACAGAAGGAATCGTAGGAAAGTTATAAGAATTTTTATTAACTATGCGCTGCTATTCCGAGAACTAGAAGCGTTAATTGCCCTATTAACAATTGATAGCTCTGTACTTAGAAAAGTTCCAACCATTCCAAATTATTCATTTAGTACGTACAGCACGATATTGATTATTGTACATTTTGTAAAAACACAGAAGCTTGTTAAAAGTTACAGTGAACTTGAATTGAATATATTTCTTTTTACAAATATGTTATAAACTTAAAAATTAGAACCGACAATTAAATTTTAACATAGCACATAGGTGTCCCATGAATTTTAAAGGTTGATGCGTTTTCTACATTTAGCCGGATGTCATAACTGAATATGTTTTCGTGTCCTTTTTGTCTATTTCTTTATGTATTTCACTGTTTTCTGTGTTTTATATCTTGATATTCCTTTACATAATCAATTTAGCATAGCGGTAAATGCTCTAACCAAACATATCCTATATAAATGTTGCGCTTTTCTGTATTCATCGAGTAGCAGAGGTACTGGGAGGTTACCTGCTGAGGGGTACACCTAATAAAGCAGATGCTGGGATTGTACTTTGCTAGGTAAATTAGATGTCCTACTTCTCGCTTTTATATTTTCACCAATTCGCTGCCAAAATATTCAAAGAAAAATCGCCCGCTTTTCATACCTTCTTTTATGTCGTTAAATTTATAGAAACTAATGTGTTTCTGAGGTTAGTATCCTACCAAAAATTGCTGGAGGCAATCGCTTGTGTTTTGCTCAGCATCAACACATCTTTGTTGTGTTGCAGATTCTTTTTTTCTGGTATACCAGTTGTGGTTATAACCGTAACGTTTTGCCAGGATCGGCTGGATGACGGAGTACCGCTAACTAGTTAAAAGCAATTAACAGTGCAATATTGCTTGCGACGAATTTGTGTCCTAACGGAGCCTAGAAAACACATCCACATCACAGCAGCACCTGGTACTGATCATCTACTGAACTGAATAGACACGATTAGACATTGTATAAAGAGATATCTATCATATCAATGTGATATGAAACCGCATTCCTATAGTTCAATAGATATATCGTACCATTTTGTCAGTTAAGTCTACACTTGAATTATCTACTCGAGAAAACTCTTTGGTTGTATATATTTCAATACATTGTTTAACAACTTTCAAAGTAATAAGTTAAGCAATTTATGTATCGGCGTCTTCAAAGCGAATACATTTTACGAAATATACAAATGTACACCTTCCGTCAGAATTAATGTCGTCGTCTATAGCGCAGTGTTTATCAAAACTGCTCACTGTTGGAGCAAGTATGTCTTCGGTCGGCATCGGTGGAAAGCATCGTTTTTGTTCCTTATTATATTACATATAAAGAACAATTCATAATAAACACGGACATTTGTCAGAAAACTGCAGCTACACACTAAATTAGAAAGACTATTAGGGTTACGAAATTTATTACACTTACAATTAGACACTACCATGCAGATATATGGATTATTATTCATCATTACTATTCGATTACTTAAAGAATTTTTTAAAATATTTTATAAATGAATAAATAATTTTTGTGTTTCTGTAACTTTTATTTTATTGTTGTCTCCAAGTAAGCATGTCCCTTTAAATAAATAATATAATGAAACCAAATATTGTTATTATCTTCTTACCAACAACATTTTTTAAATCGCCATCTAAACATTAATGTTATTAATAAACTATCCCAATAATTAATTTTTTTAAAAGCTATATATAATAAATTTGCAAAGTAACTCTATTTTTCTCTATTCTCCCAACATTTTTAAAGCAGGTTCCTTAATATACATAATTTAACTATTCTGTTTCATGAAGTTCTTCCTCCCAACGCGGGAGATTTAAAAATTCAAACCCAAATACATACTACAAAGGTATGATTTACTACGTAAAGTAAGTAATTAATATAACTCCATTTAAATAAATCCATCCAACTTCTGCTACATTACCTTTTTCTTTAATTTGATATATTTTAAAAATTAAATAACCTATTCAATAGAATCGAAACGTTGAGTTCTTTGTAAACTTATATCCGCGAAAGCTTGAGCTGATATTCCTAGTTAATTTTTTATTCTCCCACAAAGTGCTTTTTGTCTTGCTCGATTTTGCCTCTGCATAAATTTGGGCTCTTGTTTATGCTAACTTTACATAACAATATGTTGTTTTTATTATTATACAAACAGCATGAACAGCAATTCGGTATGAACCACTGCTTTCTCGTTGCCATGAAAACACCAAAGCTCTCGTAAAGTCTTACTCACTAAGTAAAGACTACAATAAATGTAAATAAAGAATATACAGGGTGGGGAAACAAGCTTTTTATGTTTTACGAATGACTGTGCTAAGATGATGCCCCGTTCAGGCGTAGACCTTGTTCCTGCCGGGCCCTAAATTTACTCATGACATTTCGCGGTATTTCCAATGGTCACTCCTGCGCGAATGTGTTCTTTCAGGGCGTTAGTTGTTTGTGGTGGATAATGCTAGTATACGTTGGTCTTCAAGGAACCCCACAAGAAATAGTCGCACGTTGTGATGTTCGGTGAATTAGCGTGCCATGTGATATACGCATTTCGAGACATTGCCTGATTTGAAACTAAACCATTCAGAATATTTATGTTTATTCTTATTATGTGGGAGGTTGCTCCGTCCTGTTTAAAAAATGTCTTCCCGTTACTTCGTGCTGTACTAGTTGTAGAGTTAAAAAGTTTTTGAGCATACGGACATCTTCGAAAAACTGATCCCTGATGAAAACATAGCTTTCCTGCCTTTCGTAGAATGGAGAAATTATTGATGCATTTGTTTAGCATTTGCGCCATGCCAAAACCTAAAGCTGTGCTTATTGATATAACCGGACCAATAAAAATGAGATCTGATGCAGATGTTTGTTTGTTTGGAAAATTTAGATTGATTACTATTTTCAGGAAAATCTTAATTGAGATAACCGCTAAAAACGCTCTTAGTTCTTGGCATTTTGTGGCGTAAGCGACTATGATTCTCTAGTACCAACACAGAGCCACGTCACTCACCCATAATTTGTGAACAATGCCTTCATCTTCATTAATTAAAATCGAAAATTTTTCACAGAATCGTCTTCGACTCGCATAATCGGTTTCTTTAAGAGCCTGGAGAAGTTTGATTTTAGGTGATAGTTTAAAATTCGCCTAACCGTTCTCTTAAAAATTGCAAGTGTGATGCTGAATGGCGAGGGCTTCTTCCAAACGCAGCTCTAACACGTTCGATGTTTTCCGCCGTATACACTATTTTTTATTTACCGGGATTCTTTCTTCTTGTTGACGCAGTCTTTATTTTTTATTCAGCCCACCGTTTAATCGTACAGACAGACGGCACGAGCCGGTTAAGATTAATATTGAAATGGTTTCGGAAAGTAGGTACGCCGCGCCCGCACGTAAGAACTACCATGTAGATAAAACGATGTGGCAGCGTACGAGCAATGTTGAGGGATCCACGGTTTCATTATTATTAAATGCTAAAAACCGTCGAACATGAACGAAGGCATCCTCACTCCACCCTAGCGGCACAGTGCATCACCCACGTTTTTCAAAATTGCTGGTTGCTCTACCTCACCCTGTATAAGGCTACATTTTTTGAGTAATATCCTGAGCAAAAAATATAGTTAAAGGCATTGAAATTACAGACTATGAATTATTAACAGTGAAGGTACATATACAATATAATTGAATGAAGGTTACAAAATAAAGAATGGAGTTTAAGTAGATGATATAGACATTAGAATATGTACATACATACAATATAAATTAACAAATACAGAGAGACTCAACATAAGTGCTAAGATTCAACAGAAACAGTGGCCTTCTGAGTGAGATTCTAGATAGACAAGTCTTACTTCTCTATCTAGAATCTTTACAGATACAATTCTTATCTGCAAACGTTGAAAAACAAATTATTCGTAACTCATTTAGAAATATGCTTTCGGACGACACAATTTCACATATAATGAGGATTCCTTTCAGTAATATAGGCCACAGAGTCGATACAACTAACAATTTTACAGTTTTGCAAATAATCACAAATAGAGTAATATACATAAACGGGCGAACCGATCTAGCATTTGGCTTTCATATTCAAAACATAAAAATTTCTAATTTACGTGCTACAATGGGATTAATAGCTGCGTGTGGATCTAGTCGCTCTTTTCTATTCTATTATATGTATGTATATGTATGTAGAGCGTAATAATAATATGCTTAATCTTTTACTCGCTGCTATGTCTGCATGTACTTGTCTTTTAATTCCCGATATTTTTCCACTTGGAGGCCAATAAAACTAAATAAAATTATTTTCTTTTATCAGAATCTAAGTAAATTAGGTTCGCATAATAATATTCCTTCAGTAAAAGAAATTGGAAATTAAACAAACTGATTTGACAATATGGATGGTGATGATGTATAGGATTATGTTTACTATATCGTGGATATTTTTAAATGTAATTTTTTAATCATAAGTATAATGATTCTTATATCAATGTATTTTTCGTCAAGCTCTAACAATTCTGTTCAAGGACTAGGGAAAAATATGGCAAACAACCTAGTCAAGAGCTTAATTTGATAAAATTCAAGCATGATTAGGTGATTAAACTATTACGATATGATTCTCTTTTTTAATGTATATCATTTCATATATTAATTTCTTTATAGAACTGTTTTCTTTTTTTTTAATCCTAACATTTTCAAAATCAAGGTTATGTCGTAATTCTTTAGAATGCTTAGCAAGCAGAATTATTAGAGCTTGACAGAAAATACATAAGGATATAAGGATCATTATTCTTATGATTATAGAATAAAAATATCTTAAATTGCCCATGATATTGTAAACATAATCCTATATATCACTGGATCTTTTATCTGTAGATAATTTTGTTGATAGGTATGGCTAATTGTTTATTAATTGACACGAATTAAATATCAATTTTATTCGACTGAAGAAGTAGTAACGAACACCTAATACATTGTAAGGGTTCTAAAATAAATTTGATCTTTAATCGAATTATAGTGTTTCAATTGACCTAGAAGTGGAAAAAAGATTTCAGGAAAATAAGATAAATAATCAATACAATCATTCGAAATGAACTGTATTCAACAGGTTGAACTTCAACCAAAATTAAGGCTCTAAAATTTTTATGTGCTTAAACAAAACATAAATGACTCATAGAATGGTAAAGATTTTTATCACGAACCAATTACGATAGGGTCATTGACCGGAGGAGTGTTTGCTTTAACGCAAATTATTTTCTTAATAAAAAGTACTAGATTTGCTAATACATACCTTGTTACGAAGTTATAAGATTAGTTTTCAGGTCAAGGATAGATAGTCACACTAATTCGCATTCGAGTGTTTTTGAAGTAAATGCTACATGTTACGTTTGAACCCCAATAAATTAGTGAATAGACTATTTACAAAAAATATACCACGTAAATATTATACCAGTGAAATTGTCAAACTACATAAAGCTCGAAGAATATACGAACAAACTTAAAATTTGCAATTTTAAATAATTTATTATTCTCCAATATAATGTTTACTACCTACTAGTTATTTTGTATGTGACATTTCTATATTGTGTTTCTAATGAATAAACACATATCTACCATATTGTCACTGTATTTACGTAAGATATTATTGTTATAATTGTACGTTAGCAGATTTATGTACATATTTAAGCAGTAAAATATAAGACATAATCGCTTTCCTCTCGGACGTATGTACATAGCATTCATTTTCTTCCGAAAGCCAGAAGACCAAAATGCGATAATGCTGCGGATATCTATGGGCAATATGTAATGTAGAAAATGATGAAATGAAGAAAAATTTCTAAGCTACGTAAATGGCGTGTAAATATTTACAGAATTGTGCAAAGTATTTCTAAAATCTATGTTATGTTGATGATGTACTTCTTAGCCTTTAACTCTAGATGGGTGTGTGCTTATTTATGTATCTATTCATAGAGAAAGTATCTATTATGTCAAACATTGTATTATATGTGGGTACACTAATATGGATAAAAATGATTGAAGCAGATCAATTTAAATATTTCTGCAACTTTAGCATGCATGCCAATTTATAATGTATTATGTCTGTTTGTTCTTAGCGGTTGTTCCAACATCCAAAATCTTACCATAAATGTGGAACATGAGGGATATTTGGCAATTTTTCCAAACATTTTACAGATAAATGGAACTACAACCGGAAACTTCCACATTGATATCAAAGCCTTAACGGCAGGCGAAACAAGCATATATTTGGAACCATTGCCTCCAGAACAAATGTGAGACAAGCAAACTTATATATGTAGATGCATTAAATATAATTACATATTCCAGTATAAAATTTGTAAAAGTACAAGTATATAAGAGCGAACTGCTGGAAGTTCTGTCCATTATTGTTGGATGGACCTATTTCTTCTGCTGGACCATCTCCATGTATCCGCAGGTACTACAAAACTTTAGAAGGAAAAGGTAACTAGTATTAGCTTATTTATTTTTCTTTTTACTACAAGTGATTTTCAGCGTAGTTGGTTTTAATTTCGATTCAGTTGTAATCAATATAACAGGTTATGCTTTGTATTCAATCTTCGGCATAGGGTTATATTACGGCCCTGTTATCAGAGTATTGATGTGTACAGAGTGATTCACCCAACAGGCATGTTAAGAGTTTTTAGATGTATAATCGTGAATCTTTCAATCTTGGCCGTTCAGACACTTTTGAAATCGTTCAATGTGCAGGCAATCTTGTGGTTCTAATTTTATCTTTCAATTCGTATAAAATCTTGGAAAAGTTATTAGTTCTGGTACGCATTGCTAGCAATAAAAAGATAAGACATAAATAACCTAATTCCAACCATCTAATAGCTAATATATGATGATTTTCTTTAAACAAATGTACGAAAGCAATGTAATAAAATTACTAAAATGATGTGAATACCTCGATACAGAGGGTTACATAAAATAAATTTAAATACTAGGCGAGTATGTTTTACCATAACATAAGTAAATCTTTATTGCAACACTCGAGATATCAAACATGTCATCTGCGAATTTATGAAAATGCTGAACTATTTGTTGTCAGAAATTTGGGACTATGAAATAATATAGGACTAGTTGATATATCAATTTTATTATAAGATCTATGCTTAGTGTATTCGTGGAAATATTGGCAATACCTTTTACCTTAAATTGAATCACCTATTCTATTTCTTTAATTATGGGCAATTCGTAATAAATAATTCAAGGTAGTGTACTAAACCGCATTCCTAGTTTACATTTCTCCGTTTGTCTACAAAACTTGTCATTATCATTTCATAGACTTAGATAGGCAAATAAAATAATGAGATATATCGGCGAGTGTATCACAACACGTCTGGGATTCCTAAGTTGCAATGCAATAGATTTTGCATTGTCTTATTTATTCGTAAATCTCTTATCTTCCTGAAGTATTTGTTTAGTATATAGTGTCATATATAGAGCACTACGCAACAAGAAGATCAAAGTAGCAGCCCTCCATAACATTGATAATATAGGATGCTATGATATCTTATCTTTAGCTTTAGATATCTTGTTTATACATTTACACATAATCGTTTCAGCTTAAGAGTGGCAAATATAATGTGATTTTTTGAAAACGATTCGACTAAAATCTAACAATGAAAATTGCCAAAACCGCGTCTACTTTTAGAATTGGGAAGAGGTACTTAAATTATGATGGCTTGGCTCCCTCGTCTACCTCAATTTTAAATCTAATAGACTCCAAACAAAAGTACATACATATTATTCACGTATTTTGCATTCGTATATCTGTGGTGAAATAATCTATGTATAAGAACCACGTATGAACGTAATTTCCAATCAGAAATTCCCAGACTGTTTGTGTAAATTAATTTTATAAGAACATTACTTTGCGCAACACGCAATGATTAACACCGGCTGACCTTAGATTTATGCGTTTTGTAAATAATCATACTGCAAATAGTTCGAAACGTTTAGATAAGATACATGCGTTAGTGTAAACTCTCGCAAAATAAATTTAAACTGTACCTACATACAATGCAGTTCATCTGGAGCAGTGTCTACTAGTGAGCCAAGGAAGTGCTTAGAGTTTGGTTACATATCCAAAAAATAAAATTACACGAAACAAAAGTCATTAATACAGTGTAGGTTAGAGGACACCTGCAGTGATTTATTTAAAATCAAGTTTCCCAAATATTTTCTTGTTTTATACAGCCAAAAATTAATTAGATATAAATTAATGTGCATTAATGACGTGATATTAAATATTACAGCAACTTGTATAGTTTCTACATTTTACTAATTTAACGATAAAAAATTCGAAACAACAGCAGCAACATTTAACGTAATAATTACTAGAGGTGCAACGTCTGCACATAATACATACATACATACGTCCACGTGTTCTCTATATTCCCCCATTTCATTACGTATAGCAGTTGCAGTTACGGTTGTTTTGGTAGTTTTACAGATACTTAACATAAACCCTAGATAAAGAATTGACGTCGTGGCAAGAGGTAATTCGTGTGCAGGTGCATTTTTCCACTAAAAATAACACTCATTCTGTAATAGATAAACTTTTATATAGAATCCTCCACCGCACATTGTTTCGACTACAGAACAGCATCATAGTGTCTGACGTGTTACTAATCAAAGAAATGTTGTGAATTTACAACCGTAACATACGAACCATGCCTAAACTTGAATACTTTCTTCGTAATTTTTCGTTCATTGCAGTTATATATATTTCATTGGTTAGAAATATTATAATTTGAATAATGATTAACAATCTAAATACTTTTGGCCTGTCAGTTGGGTGAATATATATCGTACTAACAATAAAATTTTAGAAGCAATATGAAGAAAGAAACCCATTCAGTATAATTGCTGTACAACCCAATGATGTATTTTTCGGTATACACGGATTATTGCTCTCCTCTATTAAAGGTGCACAGTGTCTTTGTTACGACACAGGGGGGCAAACGATATCATGGTTTGCGAAATGGTTTCACTACATTACTGCTGTAATACTAATAGTGTCCGGTATACTAAGCTTAACTAATAAATTAGAATGGTTGGACTTTTTGTATATATGTTCGTACATTAAATTAGCAGTTACTTTCTGCAAATATGGACCACAGGTAGATCAGGTGATGTTAGTTACTACACTAATGTTTAACTTTAACCATGTTTTAGGCTATCATGAATTACAAACGAAAAAGTACAGACGGTTGGAGTATAGAGGCAGTGCTCCTAGATATAGTAGGAGGTCTCTTTAGTGTATTACAAATGTTTATGAATGCCTATAATTATGATCGTAAGTTGTAATAACTATTAGAACTTTAATTTTATAAACGCAACGTTCTTGAGTGTACTTAGTACTTTTGCGACTAATATCACTGTCAATGCAATTTGAAACTGCACGATAATTGCAAGCAACGTTAGTGAGAATATTGCTTTAAAATTGTGAAGAGAAAATGGCGAAATTAAGGTACAAATTTATTTACAGAAACTTTCAGAAGTCAAGATATATTATTATATTTTTTTAAGTAAAAAAGTTACGTCTCTGTATTACATACACTCTAACTATAGATATTTCGATTACGTACGGCTTAAATCTGAGCTCATTTTAATTCAAATTTGTTATCTTTCGTAAAATAAACTACCAATTGTGGAAAACCCTGTATATATCATTGGTAATTACATCACGCTGATGAGAGAAGGTAATAAGGGTACTCACATGTCACAAAGTGCATGACGAACAGTTAAATGTCACTTAAATCCTACTTATGTATAATTTCAATGCAGATCAGGTAAAATATTGTAACACATGTACCGAACATAACATAGAAGACAAACACAAAAATTTAGGACAACTTTCGAAACTGACATTGATAACTATTACATAAATTCAGACTAAGATTATGATTATGAGTAAATCATCGATGCCATTAGTCATCGGGGTTAACGTAACTTTGAATAGTTCTTTGTACAAGGTAGACAAGTAGACAAGGAGGTCTAATACGTTTCATCCCTCCCACCTAATAAGTACCTATTTTGAAATTTTCTATTACCATAATTAGCCGGTTAAGCCATGGTCACTGATTTACAAAACACATATTCCCCCAGTACTTCTTAACTACATTACCTCAACGGTGTAATTATAGACGTTATTACGAATATTTGTTGAAGTTAAGTTTTGAACATCTTACAATGAAATACGTTTATGATATACATAATCTCTTATACAATTTAAAACTAGCTGCCTTTACACACACTAGGAATATGGCAATAAAATTCTAAAACATCATGTGCCTCTCTTTACCGATTCGATTTATTTAATTAGTTTACGTATAAATTATTTATGAAAATGACTGTTTTGATTTTACTCCAAATAGTCAAATCTTTTGATAGAGTAATAGAAACTTTAATGAATCAATAAGGTTGTTTTTTGAGAGAGCGGTGCCACTCCATATTGCATTTTCTCATGTTAAAATGGTTTTCCGATGAACCTATCTTATCTTACGGTACAACGTGGTTGTGCTTTTATTATAAATTATTTATGAAAATGTTCTTCGTATCTGTCGACCTAAATCACGACGTCACAACAAATTTTCGCTGTCAACCTTTTCAAAATTGTAGCAACTACTTGCCATTTTCTGCGTTTTCTGCGCCCCTCAGATTATTTTTGTATAAACCCAATAGGAGCAAGATAGGAAAAAGTTTGTCCAAAATGTCTACATACTAATTACTTAACATAAATATCTCCCGTCACTCCTCCCAAGTTTGCCGTAGACAAATTTAATGATAATGGGGCTTTTATTTTCTTTTACTAATATGCTGAAATAAAATCAATACCAACGCATAGCCAGCGAGTCTGTGACTAGTTCTATTTTAGTATTGTTTGAAAAATGTTATGGGATACAACATTATTTTATGTGATTGCTTCAGGCAGCAAGCCCTTTGCATTTTATCTTTCATACTTGCAACTAATATATTTCATGCATTGTTTCAGCATTGGCAAATCTAATTGGAATTGCTAGTCGTCATAATTAGCATATTTATATGTTTTATGTGTTTGTATTATTTCGAATATTTATGAAGCCGTGCCAGGTTCTTATTAGATTTAAAAACTTCCTAACTGTTGCAATTGCACAAACAATCTTTTAGTTTACGTACCTATAGAATTTATACTACTAGTATTATGAAAGAAGGCTTCGATTCTTTATATTAGTTTAATACGAACAAGAAACGCTTATAATAATAAATATTTCAAGGAAATAGTATAATAAATAGTAGGTAAGGAATTTCATACATGATTTTAGAACTGGTTTTAATTTTTTTCATATTTAACTACTATAAAAATCTAATTAATAAATAATTTTCTGCGCCTCATTTAATCTAAAAATAAGTTCAATGCCAATATTTATTTTGTTTTCGTTCTAATAGTGAATTTCAAAGGTGAAGGAAACCGTCTGTTTATCATCTTCGTAACTTTTCTTGCTAGTAACAGATAGTCTATAACTGATGAGTGATGGCACTTTCGTGGTATAGAAATGTATTGAGGTCAAGATATTGATGTTGACACACATTTTATGTACATGACGTTGTTATCAGGTATTCGAATTTAATCGTTAAATAAAGGTGTTGTTAAAACAACAGATATGCATGAAACGTAGCAAACATTACGCCGTACATTCTTACTATGTAATAAAGAAGCGGATTTCTAAAGTATTACATAATGGATTACTTCGTAACTGACAGATCAAGGCTTCCGAAGATGTAAATAGATGTCATCTTAAAAGCAACTTGCTTCAAGAGGCAATTACGTGCAATTTTCAAATCTAATTTTATAGTCGTTTAAAAGTATTGGTACCTACAACAGTTTTGTGTATTTTAGAGAAACTAACGTGGATTTTCAAGAACCCAGCGAAACTATGGTTAGGCATATCATCACTTCTGTTTGACTTACTATTTGTAGTTCAACATTATTGTCTATACAACAAGAAATGGAAAAATAAACGGCAAGATGAAAATGATGTCAAAGTAGAAACTACTATACCCCTAAATCAAATCCAGAGACTACAGGAGTGAAACTGAAGATGCAGTTAGCTTTCTTTTCTAATTTTTAATTTGTTTTGCTATTAACGTAGCAACCATTTGTAATATCTATGTGATACAATTTTGAAATTTATTTTTGATTTTTTTTAAATAAATATAAAACAATGAAGCATAAGTTACTGTTCCTTCCTTAATAATTTTTATAATGGTAGCTTGCAGGATTTAGTTTAGTTTTTAATTCCGAAATTTAAAGAATTCTGAGCGCACCAAAGGTGGCTCTGCCATAGATAATACATTCTTATAATTGAGGGATTTAGAATGCGAACTCACCTATATATTGATGAACCCGGCGAAGTAGCAAATGTCTTCAATGAATTCTTTATAGGCGAACCGATGAGAATCACCAGTGCATTACCTGCAGACTCTTCGAAGTGCCTTTCTTCTCGTAGAGGGGGCTTATGCAGCAGCATGTGCGCCTTGCCGCTTCATGAGTGGGAAGTGTTAAATATATTTAATTAACTTTACATACACAAAATAGTTCGGGCCCAGATTTATTAACTTATCCTTCGAAAGTGGCGTGTATCCCGATTTATTTAAAACTTCATCAGTTCAACCAGTACACAAAAGCAAACCAGTTACCGATGTCTCGAATTATCGTCCAATCTCCAAATTCCAGCTTTTCCAAAATCTTTGAGTATGCAATGTTAGATGGGTTGCTCAGTCATTTAGAAAAAAATAGCATTATTACAAATCGGCAACACGGTTTCAGAAGTCGTTACTCAACAATGTCTGCTGTCCACCAATTCATGGACGACATTCTTGGATAGGGGCGATTGCCCGGCCGGGGTCTTCTGTGACCTGTCTCGGGCATTTGACTGTGTCGATCACAACATTTTAATATCTAAACTTAATCTTTACGGCGTTTGTGGTGTACTGGCGGACTGGTTTTCATCATACCTATCAGATAGATTTCAGTATGTAAAAATACTTTTTAAGGACAGTAATGGCATAATTAAAGATGTTACATCAATTTATTTACCTATTGTTATGGGAGCGCCCCAAGGCTCTATCTTAGGTCCCATTCTTTTTATCTTGTTCATCAACGATATTATAAGTTTTGTAAATTAGTCGTCGATATTGTAATGTGTGATGTCTTTTTATATATTTAGTTTAATTTTGAGGTATTTATTGACATATCTTCTACACTTTTGTGTCCAATGGATAAATATACTTCTATCTATCTATCTATTGATAGAGTGATATGAAACGAAATCTCATATTTTGCTAACCATATGTAATTGTCCTAAAATGTTTAGTATAAAACGTTTTTTACCGAACTTTTCCCAGATGCAAATTCAAACTACGGATATATTGGTTCAAATTTTGTCAACATACTCATACGCGTTCCTGTCGGCCTATTATTTCAATACATAATAAATATGGGTTCGCGCGTTTTTACTTGTATATCTTTGCATTTATTTTCGTTCAATTTTTTGAAGACATATTGCAAAATAGAGCAAATATCCTGATGCGGCAGTTGGGCAAAACATCATCTCTCTTCTCGTGAAAAGAATTAAAATTTAAACAGTCCCACAGAACCACAATAAGGAAACCCGGATGATATAGGCGAAATGGAACGAAGAAAGAGGATCAGGAATATGTAAACCAAGACTTTGCGCCGTTGAGAATATCAATAGTGTACCTAGATATCTATAAAGAATTTCTTTAGACATCAACAATTCTACCTGAACTTTAAATTTACCTACCAACTAAGGGTTGTATACTGTTCTCGGTTTAGATGCTTTAGGCAATACGAATTTCTAGAAATTTCCATCATCTCATTTTGTGAAATAATTGTGTGAAAAGTGTGACATTATCAGACATCAAAAATCATCTAATAAAGTAAGCTATAAAGGAAAATATACTCTTATCGTATCAGCGTATGTCAAAATTGAATTAAACACCTATCAGCTGTAGCTCTCAGGTGGTGTTTACGTACATATGTATGTAAGATTAGATTCATACGTCATCCTTAATTCTAAAATCTAGATAATATAATACACTTATAAGTGCTTACATTCCAAAAATATATTGAAACACTATATCTACAGTAAAAATAATATTTCAATGTCATAATGACACACAATTTAGCATCTGCGGTTTTTTGGGGTCTTTTTCTGTTATAAGTAATCGCAATATTTGTATGGGTGTAAGATGAAAACTTTGCTAACACTACACAGAACTTGATGCATACTTGCTGCCGCATCTATATACATTAAATTAGTATATCTGTCACAACAGGGAATCCACTATATGCTCAGGGTTAAAATTTTTAATACTTTCTAACTGCACCTGCATTGGCGCCACCAGCTATGAACCTAATTTCACATTTGTGACCGCCATTATTTGAATTATAGACAAGAGATTGACAAGCAGTTTTGATGTTTGGGTCAAAACATCTGCTAACTGGTTTTGGCTGCATATATATTTAACATCAATAAATACCCTCATCAACCTTTTGTTTAACAATTTACGTCCATAGGGGACTGAGTAGGTTTGCAGTATTCCATTTCATATCTTCTCAATACATTTTTTAAGTATCTTGATTGGTCTATTAGTATGTAGTCTGGCCTGCTAACTATTGATATTCCTAAATATGTGAAATTTACGGATCCTAAATCTTTCATTCTGAATTACTTTAATAGAAAGTCTTTTAACAATCCTATTTCGTGTGAATTAGGTCTTAAAATCAATAAGTCGTCAACATAAAGCAGTAGATATAAATCTCCTTTGATATATAAGCACACGTCATTTTCGGATCTTTTAAAACCATAGCTTGTTATTGTTTCATTGAAATGTTCATACCAATATTTCGGCGATTTTTTCAGTCCATACAAAGTTTTAGTTAATCTTAATACATTTCCATTGTCCACTTTCACTCCATCTGGCGGCTTTAGGTATACCTTTTCGTCGATTCTACCATATAAAAACGCTCCCTTGACGTCCATCTGGTGGATGAAGTAATTTCTGTTAATCGCGACTGATAACAAAATTCTTAAAGTCTGCAACCTCAACACTGGAGAGTACACATCATCAAAGTGTTCCTGCTGTTGGTATCCACGAACTACTAACCTTGCTTTACAAATACTTTGATCATTTACAATTTTTTTCGTAAACACCCATTGACTATCTAGTAATTTCATATCCTTATGTTTTGGAACAATTTCCCATGTATCACTCTCTTTCAAGACCTTCATTTCTTCTTCTACAGCCTTTCTCCATAACTGTTTATCCTTTCTTGACTCAATGTCTTCATAATTTAATGATACGTCATCTAATTGACTTACTTGTAAAGCAAACAATACTTCTTGATACTTGATTGAAATCCATCACATAGTCTTACTGCCACTGTGGTTTCTGTTTAACTCTCTGTTCTCTTTTCTCTATGTCTTCTATCTCCGGCTTATTTCTGCTAATTATTTCTTCTTCAATATTTTCTTTTTCTTCATTATTCTCTTGATCTCTATTCTCGTCCATATCATTATCGCTTTCTTCTATAGGTTTACTACTTATACTTACTTCCTCTTCCTGTTTGTTAAGTCTTTCATCAAATATAATGTTTCTTGCCGCAACAATTCCATTTTTGTCTTCACCCCATAACTTATATCCCCCAGAGCAATATCCTACCATAATCAGTTTCTTTCCTCTTTGATCAAGTTTTTGTCTTAATTCTTTTGGAACGTGATTGTATGCCACACTTCCAAAAACTCTTAAATTGGAGACATTAGGCTTTTTTCCATGCCACAATTCACTTGGGGTTTTCTCTTTTGATGCTGTAGGGCTTCTATTTGTCACGTAAGCCGAAAAATAAATTACTTCTCCCCAAAATTTCTTAGACATTCCCGATTCTATTAGAATGGTTCGAGCTTTCTCTACAAGTGTTCTATTCATTCTTTCCGCGACCCCATTCATTTCTGGATTATACGCTACTGTGTATTGTAAAACAATTCCCTTGTCAGAGCAAAATTTTTGAAATTCCTTTGATACATATTCTCTGCCATTATCTGTTCTTAATTTTAATAAATCTGCATTGAAATGTTTCGTTGCATAATTATAATAATGTTTAAATTGTTCAAATACATCTGACTTACGTTTTAATAAATAAACCATTACAAAGTGTGTATAATCGTCAATAAACGTCAAAAAATAATTGTAACCATCCCACGTGGAGGGATTTATTGGTCCACATACATCACTATGAACCAATTCCAGAGGTCTGCATGCTCTGTAACCTCTCTTATTAAATGACTGTCTTGTTATTTTTCCCAATACACAAGGTTCACATAAGGTACATTGAACATTATTATTTTCAATACAGTTAGTACCATCATCAAGATTATCTCTGACTAACTTATTTATATTGTTTACACTTAAATGTCCATAGCGCCTATGCCATAATTCTATTTGATCTTTGTTAACTTTATTCGCTGAATAGTTGCACCTTGGCATATCTAGCTCCATATCAATAATATAAAGAGATCCGTTATTATTACCAGTCATTATTATTTTAGAGCCCTTATAAACTTTAACAGTACCTTCTGAAAAAATTACTTTTAAACCATTTTGTTCCATTTTAGAAACTGATAACAAATTCTTTCTTAATTCGGGGACATAATAAATATTTTTTATGATACAATATGTAGTTTCATTGTTTACCAAACACTTTACTTCTATGTTACCTATGCCTATTGCTTCTAAAACAATTCCATTTTTTGCAGCACATATTTTTTTAGTGTTGCTTAACTCTATAAATTATTTAAAATAGTCTTTATTATTTACTAGACGGTTTGAACAACCCGAATCAACGCACCACTGAATACTACTAACGTATGTTTCACATTTATTTACCTCAGCTGGTTCGTTGCACATGAATACTGTTTTGTCTTCTTTTACGTTTTCCACCATGAATAATTTATTTCCGCTTCCTCGATGATAGCTCTGGTCTCTGCCACGTCCTAGTCTAGAATAATTCTTTCTTTCTTGACGTTCACCGCTGTTTTGGTATCTGCTCGTACCTGGTTGTCCTGGATTATACTGAGTATTTCCGATATGTCTTCGTCCAGGGCATTGATACCTCTTGTGACCGGGTTTACCACATCCAAAACACAGAAACGCACTTTGAACCTTATGGTTAACCACATTAGTAGGTTTCTTTCGTTTCTCTTCTTCACCCAATAATCGATCCTTTACAAAATCTAATTTAATATCTTCCACCGTCTCTAAGGCAGTCACTATAGCCTCATACGATTTAGTCATTGATAATAATACATAATTAATTTTTTCTTTTTCTGACAGTTCATTATCGGCTCATCTTTTAGTTCTAGAAAAATTTCTTCTAATTCAATGAAATGATTTAAGAGTGAATTTTCTTCGTTGTATTTAATGTCACTCAATTTTCTTCTCAAAAATAAACGGCTTCTAACTCCCCTTTTTTTAAAATTATCTTCTAAATTTTTCTTCATCAAGTACGCATTACCTTTGTCCTTCGAATATTCTAAATGGCTATCCACTACACTGCTTATTAGGATCGCCTGTGCACGAGCTTCTTTTGTAGCATTTGTCGCAACTCTGCTGAAATCTATTTCTTCAATTGCTTTTATCACTTCACTTTCACGCAATATACTCTTGATTCTAAATGACAAAGCCCCAAAGTTTTCACCGGCAAATTGCACGAGATTAAATTTTTCTCGCCAAGCCATTCTTAATCTCCTTGTATTTATTCTGCGTAATCTTTTACTTTTGTACTGGCTTTAACCATATAATTCTGGACACATAACCCTGTTGTAATAATGATGGAATCTCAATCTTCTGTTATTAAACCAAAGTAACATACTCTAAAAACATTGATATTGTTCTTTCCTCTACATGTTCAATAATATGTGAGAACTATAGCATAGTACACAAATAATAGCCCATTTATTTCATTATACAAACAGTATGAAATACGTCAAAAAAAAAAAAGAATACACATAGTATTAATAAAATGAAACAATTTGTATGTTTTTTAAAAATTAACTGAAATTCATATTGAAAAACTCGCTGACGCTATATAGGCACTGTTGCACTAGGCGTTCTTTTAATTGTTTTTTGAAGGATTTCAGTTCACACATCTTCAACTGACTGGGTAAGGTGTTATATATTCTTAGGATTTGTGTTACCGCACTTTTATGCACAGTTATACGTGGTTTGCGGCACCCGAAGAGTTGTTCTTACACATTCGCGGGTATCAAATATACTATTGGATCCTTTTTTCGCTACACGAGTTTGAATTTATTTGGAACAATTGTATCGAAACTATGATGAATTGCCATTACCAGTCCTTGGTATATAATGCATAATGGCAATCATCATCTTGTCAATGTAGTTCATTATGACGGTTGTGCGTAGTGAAAAAATTAATTGGACACTGCATGTTTGTAGCGTAATGTAAAGTTCTCTGTAAATCTGTGTCCACATATGTACGACAATATTCTTACAAATATACAGGTAATTTTACAGGCGCTACAAATATCCGTAGAATCCTATCTTCGTTTTAAAGTTTTAGAAAGCACGCTTTTGAAAGTTATTTGTAATCTACACTTGTGATCTACACCTGTAGCGGCGCTGATTTTGTCCGTAGCCAGTCAGTAATGTCAGTTGGTGTATAGCTAATGTGTGTTATTATGAATTCGTCATCGGTGTCAGTCTGACATTTCCACTAAAACGACAGTTTGTGAGGCTAAAAAATTAAATATAAACATGAATTAATTTCTATTGTTGTATTGATAAACATGACAGACAAAGCATTTATTAAATTGCAACTGCGTAAGTTGTTAGTCTATAAATGTCAGTAAGTCTAAACTTTTTTATATACATTGGAACAGTTGCCCTTCTATCGAGAGTATCTAACACTAATATAAGCACGCCACTTCCCGAATCACAGGATCAAGAGTTGGACTTTTATGGCAGTCGTATAGTGTCGCAAAATAATAGCAGCTTGTACAAATTCTTAGTGCGGATTGTTTATGCGAGAAAAGTATATAATTTTGGCATCTTATTTCGACCGCGCTTCGTGCTGGCACCATATACGAAACTGTACTACTACGATGAGGTTAATGTATATATCTCAGCCTGGGATGATAGGCACTTTCAAGACACAAAAGTAATTCGGAAAATTGTAAACGCCCACACTTACCTAAATCGGCTACCCCTTTGTGACTTCCAATTGTCGATTTTAGAAATCCAAAGTCCTTTCGAGGGCAGCGAAAATTATTGGCAGGCAAATTTTATGACTGAGCGTAAACCAGAAACTGGTACACCTTGTAAGATACTTTACTTTAAGTTGAATAAATTGCACGAAGTAGAAACTAAGGTAGTAGATTGGAAGAAGAAAAAATGTGAAGACTACCTTGGATATCTATCCAACTGTGAAAGGGACACCTTCGTATGTTTTAGTATAGATTCACCAGTAGAAGTTGATGTTTTTGGTTCACTTGTTCTCTGTAATAATAAAATAGCTGCTTCAATTCCAGGATATTTAATCCACGAAGTAATACCGGTGGAATACTTGCCATACTACAGCGATTGGTTTCTTGAAAATTCCGACAACTTGATGTCTAGTTGTAACGACATAACCCTTAGCTTATTCATAAGTATTGTAATTTTGATTAGTTTAATAGCTAAATAGTAATGAACATATAATAAATTATACAGGGTGTCCATTTAAGACTTCGGTCTTTTATTGTAGCTATATCGTTAAATCAATAGAAATTTTGATTGACGATATGTTAATCACGATAAAAGGAGCACATTTTAAAATTAATTTCACTTACACAGTGTCCCAAAACAGCGTACCACATAATCACTTTTTAAAAATTGAATGACCTACTTATTTCTATTGAACTGAGTGTACTTTCAGATGCTTCGTTGACACCTACAATAATTTTGCTTTAAATGCGATGTCGCCAGGTTATTGAATTTTTTATACTTATTTTTTTTGCCGAAATCACTACTTTAGTTAAACTTTAATTCCCGCATAATTTTTCATTTATTTTTAATGACATTTTGCAAAAAGTCTAAACTAGCATCATTTTAACTTATACGCGTGGAATGTTGTGTGAATAGGAAAATTGAATAAAACAAACGGAGGCCAATTGGGCTTAATAACAAACCTTGTCTGCCAATCCACTTCTCTGGAAATTGTTCTGATATATGCTCCCTGACATTTGTACTGAAGTGAGCTTGTACACCACCATCTGAAGCCACATCTACTGCTTCACAAAGAAAGGAAGATGTTCTGTTAACCGTGGAAAATCGTTCCTTAGGAAATTTAAGAATACTTCCCCGCCGGTTGCACTATCTTCAAAGAAATAAGGCCCAACCACACAATCATGGACTACGCAGGCCCAAACATTGATGCTCCATTTGTGTTGAGAACTACCTATATGGTTTTTGTAGGGATTTATCGTATCATAAAAATGAAAATTAACATGTTCACAAAACCATTCCTGTGAAAAGTTCTTGATGCAGTTGCATATGGTAGGGATGGAACTTATTCTACTGAAGACACTTTCCAACGGATGATTTGTGGATTTTCTACCACTGAAAGACAAGCCAGTTTTTTTTCTTAATAAAACCGATGGCTTTCAGTATGATCAAATCTTTCTTTTAGTGCCTGCAGCATTCTCTTATCAGGATGTCTATTGTTTGGATCCTTTTGCGCATACACTATTGAAGCCAAAAGGCAGTTCCCAAGGCATTCACCAATAACGTAGACCATGTTCACTAACTCGATCTTGACAAGAGTATTTCACTGCGGTTCACTATTATTTACCAGCATGTAGTAACTCGATGTTTACTTAGCAAACGTCACAATTCACAATCGCCTACTTCATTGAAACCATCACAACAAATCAAACACGCGTAGTAATTACGCATTTTCTTATTTGTGACACTTCAATTGTAATTAAAAAAAATAGGCAAAGGTAAAAGTGGAAATATTGGTATCATTTTGAAGGTAAATAAATACCCTATCGATACATACTACAGAGGGCATTCGATTTAAGAAAATGGCATAAAATAGAATTGAAGATATTGATATTCAAATAATATTTTTGAACACCTCGTATAATAAATACACAACATTCCACGCTTATAAGATAAAATGATGCCAATATAGACTTTTTGCGAAATTTCATTAAACATAAATGAAAAATGATGCGGGAATTAAAGTTCTAAAGTAGTGATTTCGGCAAAAAAATATATAAAAAATTCATTAACCTGGCAACGTCGTATTTTAAAGCAACATTATTTTAGGTGTGAACGAAGCATCTGAAAGTACACTCAGTTCAATAGAAATAAGTAGGTCATTCAATTTAAAAAAAGTGATAATTATGTGGTACGCTTTTTGGGTAAAGGGTAGTAAATCATAACTCCCGAAAGATGTTCATGAAAGAATTATTTCTAAGATTACCGAAGTAGCACAAGAAACGCAGCACACAACTAGTCCTGCATAAGACGGAAGGAACGAACCCTCTGGTATTATACGAGGACAGAGCAATATCAACTACTACAAAACCAGAAAGTCATAAAACATTATAGATCAAACCAAAATGTCAACATGATGGTAGAATTGCAGAAGAAACTCAGAAAAATCACAAAAGATATATCTAGGCAACTACTACAATGATGAAAATCAAGAAATAAAAAAAATATTGAACTTATAAGGTGGAAATTAAAAGTCAAGACCCAATGGACTCAGGTAATATAAAAACGAGAAAAGCGGAAATACCGAAAAAACATAATTTAAAAATAGCCAAAAAATTGAACAGCTTACTCTGTGTTTACTGCTATTGACTAAAGAGGGCTTCTATAGCACCTATATCTACTAATAGTAAGCCTACGAAGGAACGTCACAGTTCTGACTATATTAATTACTGCAAGTTCATAAACTATCACCACTGATACAGAATATACTCAGAAACACTTACGTTGAGTTGGTCAACAACATGGCATATTACTTCCAAAGAAGCCAAAGAAATAAAAGTAAACTAGCATTCAAAGAACTATTACCACATATTAGTAACTACTGCAAGGATAGAACCAGGTCAAAAGTTATCGATGCGTATGGAAAGAACCCATTGAAAATATACACATATATAAGCAAATTACTATTATAGAATTTAACTGCTCTGGTTTATCCAAAATTCGCGTTAGAACTAATACAACAATTGAACTGCGAAACTGTTTAAACCAGGACATCCGACGAAATTTGAAGATCATAGCTTGGGGGCATTGCTTAACGAAGACGTACATCAAACACTTCAAGACTTGGTTTCATCACTGGGAGTTAACTTATCAACAGTGAGAAAGCGCTTAAAATTTTGGGCATAATCCAGAAAGAAGGACATTGTGTTCTATATGAATTGAAACCAAGGGACATTGAAAGGCGTCTTTTGGCATGCTAACAGCTGCTTCAACGGGCGAAAAGAAGTTTTTTGTATTGAATTGCTACTAGCGATGAAAAATAGATCTCTTACGACAATCCGAGGCGTAGAAAGTCATGGGCTAAGCTCGGCCAACCATTAACATCAGTGACAAAGCCAAATATCCATGGGTCTAAGCTTCTGCTGGTACAAACATATATGGAAACACTTAAATGGGAAATCCTACCCCATCCGCCGTATTCTCCAGTTATTGCACCCTCTCACTACCATTTGTTTCGTTCAATGGCTCATAGCTCGGCTGATCAGTAGTTCACTTCTTACGAAGATAGTGAAGAATGGGTCTATTCGTGGATTGTATCTAAAGACGAGGCGTTCTTGCGATGCGGTGTTCGTACCCTGCCCCAAAACATGGTCAAAAGTAGTAGAAAGCGACGGGCGGTACCTTCATTAACGTATTATTATATTTTCATCTAAAATTTTTTTTTGCATTAAAAAGACACTACGAATTAACTCCAAGTCCTAATATAAAATATTTGTATGTAGTTCGTTAAGAACGATATATAAGGGTTTGAGTTACTTGGCTGCTCTATTATATTTCGTGAAACAACTTATTGGAGTAGATAAATTAAACGAAAAAAGAAATTCAAAGATCATTTATATATTTTTGCACTAAAATAATACAGAAGAAGTGACATAAAAAAATTAAATAGAAATACAATAAGTATTTAGAATCAACACAAAAAGGGTATTTCGGGCTATTTTTGAGTCTCATACAGCATTTTATAGTTCTTTCATAGAAAATGACAATTTTGGTAACATCACCAGCAGTAAACATAAAAATGCTCTCTACCCTACTAATTGAGCGAACATTTTAAACGCCTGCGGTGAATTCCATTATATGTGATAATTAGAGCCGTGCAGAGTTTAAGTATGAATCATACTTCGCACCACTGACATTATATATTGAGTAGATAGGGCGTTCACTAAACGCTAACGTATTTTACTATTTTGCAATAAATTTTAATTAATATTACGATAACTAGTGGTTTCAAACTTTAAATCTGTGTAATGCAGAATTCACTATCGATAAATCTATGTATATATACATAAGAACATTGGTGAAAACAATTGAACAAAGACTTTTTCTTTAAAAAACATGTTTACTTATACTTGTTTTTTGTTCAGTATTTGGACATACATACCTATATACATAAGTACATTTATTTTGAAGAATAAACACCTGAACACTTATTGAAAAACACTGTATAATTATTTCACTTATTTATCTCGCTATCTACTTAGTTTGTTACTTCAATGGAATAGATGTGACGGCCTTGCAGTTTGTAACTCATACTTAAACTTTGCACGGCTCTAGTGATAATACACACAATGGTGATAAATTTGACATATGTATGTATATTAGGTGCCTAATGTGCAATTGTAACAAGTCTGATCGGTGTCACTGGGAAAGTTCATCTGTCATTGGGCAAAAATAGACGTTTAGTGTTCATTCAAGTTGTATACAATTAAGGGGGAAAGACCGTTTCACACCGTAAAAGTAAAAGTTGAAATAAATGCAGTTATTTTACACTCCAAAAAATGTTTCCTAGATGGAAGAAGTGTCAGAATCGCGTAAATCTTGCAACTGCAGCTAGTGAAACGAGTACGATACTATAATTACGAAAAAAAAACTGTTGTACTGTTCTCCAGCCGTCACATAATATATTATTTGTGCGCAATTGAATAACTGGATGGCGTGAACAAGCATTCCATTTCCAGCCGCACCACCTAACCGAATTACCACCTACATATTGCCTTCGCTGTATCTTGGATTGCTTTAACGTGTATCTCCTACAGAAGCAGTTTAAAGCAATATGTAGATGCAAAAATTTTTAACTCTAAGGGGAAACTGTACATAATCGCAAGCTGAGATTTATACATCCGTTTTCAGTATAAATCATTCGTCGGAGGATTTCCTTAGGAAAAATACGCAGTATGGAAGAGTCGCGTTATAATTGTAGCAGTGGCACTAGCATGTATACGCGAGCGAATATTCCGGGATTTCGTGATGGATAAGGCTTCATTTCCAGTTAAATATTCATACTGGCGACGCGTCCTGCATGAGTTATGCGTTATATCCAGTAAAACACGCGAAAGAATAAAAGAAACGGAAAAAAAGAACAGAATAAAGGGAGTAAGATGAGAAAGAACAAAGCAAGAGGAACAATAATGACATCGCCGGGATGAGAGGAAGAGGTTCGATAGAACGTAGAATACGATTCCCGCATATTTCGAATTCTCGAGGAATAAGCGTCATAAATGTATAAAGTGGGTAGATGTGTATATCGCAAATCCATTATGGCCTAAGTTATCCACCGATAAATTGGAAGACTCGTAGTGAACGTGACAAAAATTAGCTGGTGAAATCGATTTTTGCAGGAACAAAAGCAACAAAAAATCAACATTTTGTGTTGTTTGTGGTATATATGTATTTATTTACATCTTTATTATTATAAAATATTACTTTCCAAGACGAACTTGCTATGGGAATTAACGATGTGTATCTCAACAAAAGCAGGATTTAATAGTTGGCCCAATAATGTACCCATCAAAGCTTGTGGGTGCATTCTCAAAATTATACGTATACGTACTAATACCACAAATATTTATTCTGCTTACGGTACATACGGTATAATTAACTGCTGGCTTATGTTTATAATATTTATTAAAGATAATGCATCGACCATAATTGTTGGGTTGCTTATTGTATCTTACAAGCTGCTAATGGAATTAAGGTTATTGTGAGTAGTCGCCGGTATGGAACCGCATAATCTTGTACACACAAATTTAGAGATATTGATTGATTTTACAAGACATTTTATATGAATTCTAGTCATCATTATCATTTTAACACATTTACCTAAAAACGCTCATTTTCATTTAAACCTCAACATTACATAAAAAATTCAATTTTTGAAATACCACGAAATCATGAACCTCTAAAAATAACTATATTTTCTAGTTTTACTAATTTCTGTCACTAATTTATTTATGAAAAATCATTAATATTGTTTACCAATTTTTTGAGGGTGGCTCTCAAGTCCAGCCCTTCGGGTATCTGCTATAGACCCCTTCAAATATTCAAAACTTATATCATCATCATGTCTTTGTGAACGTAAACATGTATATAGAACGTAACGTCGAATGAAAAAGTGAACACTGAACGTAACGTAAAACGTAAACATTGAATGTATCATAAACGTAATAGTTCTAGTAATATAATATCCAACGTCAAAGAAAATAAATGCTTTTTTAGTATTAGCAGATAGAAAATAAAATAAATACATTAATAAAATAGGAAATAGCAAAAAAATTGAAGAATTAAAAAAAAACATGTTTGGAGAAATATAATTTTATTGCCTGTAACTGTAACCTACGATTAAATGTAAAATTAAATTTTAATTCTCTTCTGAGGATAAATGTCCCACGACTCCAGTCGTTCCAATCGGACGACGATGATGAAGATCTAGAAACAAACGTAATCAGAAAGAAATTATTTGAAATCATTGTTTTAATTGTTACTTATGCATGTATCGTGGAAAGTAGGTCGTCTTGCTGGTGGTGGAAGTATTTTCAATATTTTATTTTTTTCTTCCTCATTCGAGAATTTTAGAGTTATCACTTCAACATGGAAACTAGGTTTCATCTGCAAACTAATTTTTAATACAGATATATTTCCCATTACAATGTCAGATAGTGGAATATATATTACTGTATCTTGTCCGACAGAGTTTTTGATGTAAATCCCATTATTTTCAAAGTTTAAAATACAATTTTGTATATTTTTAGTTCTATCGCAATCACTTAGAGAAACATCTACTGTGTTCGACATTTTGAGATTTTGTGTGATATTCCTTGTCTGATAGTTTTTTAATTTTTGTAACTTTCCTAAAGAAACACCATATTTTTGTTACATTACGATGATTTTCTAAATAATACCAATGGTTCATATATAACAAAAAATAAATGGGTAAATAATTTTAGAGTATATTCAGCTGCAATATGGATTAATTCGAACACAGGGATTAATATTAAAAAACACGTTAAACAAAGGATTCATTTCTAATGATATTAAGATTCTTGTTGTTACACAAGTAAAAGATGTTTAATTAATGGAGTGAATGTCATTGAAAATATTTTTTTATGACCAAGATTATACCTAATGATAAGTTATTAGATTGTAATTATCATTTATTAATATTCAATAACAGTAATATTACTGCTGGAATAAAATATATGAAATACAATGATATATTTTCAAGATAGGTGTTCAAAAGTTATATTCAATATATCATATTAATAAGCAAATAAATATATTTAAAGAACATATATATGTATATGTATATGGAAATGAAGTAAATTATTATAATTATTTACTAAATTTATTTCTAGATGAGTATTATACAATATTTAACAAAAATGGTATTGAAAATAATGGTTATGCTGATTATGTAAATAAGCATGCAAAAATTTATAAAAATATTATAATCAATGAAAATTTAAACTATAATCCGAGTTAGTATCGATTTACCATCTGTATCATATATTTGTGATACACCAAAACCAAATGAAATAATAGATTCTATAAAATTACAAAATTCAAATATTCTGAAAAGAATTTTAGATGATGATATTATTACAGTAGATGAAAATAAAAAATTGATTGAATAATTAAAATCATATAAATATAGTAAATTTAAACCGACAATAAAGGAATTAGAAAATTATAAAACTGTATCAGAAAATTATTATAAAATTATCAATAGCAAAACTAGAAAAGAAACAAGAGATTTGAGAAGAACTAGAAAGATATGCAAAAGAATGAAAATATTACAGAATCAGGCTAACTAATTACTCTTGAAATTGTTGTGAATTCTTCGTATGTTCTGGTAATTCGTTCTATGAAATGCATCGTTATCTCTTCAATACACGTAGCTTCTGCTTAATTCCACCACATTCGCCATATATAGGTTGACGGTATGTGTGACTATGTTGTAGAGGAGCCTTCCCTTAGTACCCAGGTATGAACTTTTATCCTAACGCGCCGTAGTTTTTGACAAAATCAACTTTGAATGAATGCGGTATATAATTTATGAATAATTTGTATGAAATATAATTGTTAATATTGTGCACATTGTGTGGAATTGAACGTGAGCCACCAGCGTGGTACGCGTAGATCTTATCTACTGGGCTACGAAGGCTTACTTATTGAGAAACTTACATTAGCGATGTAAAGCAATGAACGCGTTAAAGAACGTTGATTTTCTCAGAAACTGGGGGCGCTTTAGGATAAAAGCTCGTACCTGGGTACTAAGGGAAGGTCCCTCTATAACATAGTTGAGATTCATTAAATCCGTGTGGAACAACCGTAGTGTTCCCCTTGTTAAACTGTTTTTAATTCAGATGTGTACTTAATTCAAGGTATACAGATATATTCTATCGTCGAATTAAAATATAACTAGGTGCTGATGAATTAAAAGCTCTACATATGCATTTCTTATACTTTCACTTTGACATCAGCTTCGTACCTAATATATCGTCTGTATGCTGTGCACAGACATTGTACATACATTACTTACCCAATCTATTTACAATCCTCGGCAACGTAGCGTGGCTACAGCTTGCCTGATAGGGAAAATATTGTCAAGATTGACATATGAAACGTCATATAATACATTATAACCAATTATAACATAAGAGTATCATTTTAGATTAACCAACTCACTAATAGAAAATATAACCATAAGGATGCTGACTTCTAACAAAATGAGTCAAGTACCGCCTAATATTCAATTACAATTGCTGAAAACGTATACTGATATAGAAGAGAAAAATGCAAAAAATTGGAAGTCTAAATGGGGCTGGATATTGGGTGAGTACAAAGACCTCAAGAAAAGGCTGAAACAACGAACAGATGTCTCAGAGGTCATGGAGAAAGCACCGATAACAGATCCAAGGAAAATCCTACCAGTTCCGAAATCAGTTAACCACGAATATGGTTGGGTATGCTCAAAGCCAGAGTTTTGTCTGCAGATTTATGGTCCTGACGTTCCCAATCGCAGAATACCAGAAAAGTATTGTTGGTGACTTTTAAGTTGGATAATGCGGTTTTTACATATTCGATAGCATTTATTATATATACTTAGATTTTAAACTGTAAAATATACAAATATTCAGATTTTTTACACGATTCACTATTTACTCGCATACCTCTAATGAGTCATGAGTTTTTTTAAAAATGTGTCCGAAAATAACGTTCCAGTGCTCATGACAACTTCATTACATAGTTTTTAACAATAGAAACTGATTTAGACCTACAAGAGTGAATGAAGTTATTTTTTGTGGGTGTAGTTTTACCACATTTTGCTGATGTGATCTTTTTTGTGCTGAACTGACGTGAATAATAACTAGTACGAAAATCTGGCGACGTGTAGGGGTAAAAACCATATGCCCGATTCGAACAAGGAGATATGCATTGCGCTTTAGCAAAGTCAGTGCACAACATACCAACGCTGTTACTCAGCCAACCGTGTCTGAAGAGGCCATCATTGCGAGGAGTGGCTATAAAGTTGTAATATTCCGTCGCACAAGAAAAATGTTAAAAAATACCTGGATAAACAAAAAGACGGGACTGAGCTTTGAGCGTGGTTGCAATGTGATGAGGACACAGTCTATGTATATGTTCACGGAGGACTGAGCCTTCTAGTTCTTCTGAGAAAGAAGTCAAAGAGTTTTGCGAGAGTAGAAGGTCGAACTGAATGTGGCTCCCCCAACAATTTGCAAAATATGGCTTGTGTAGGTGCGAAGAGCATTTAGTAAAGGTCTTGTTAGGTTTGAGAGTTGCTTTATGTTTGTGAATTATAAAAGGGTTCGATCTATTATGGATCACATAGGTGTTCAAAAGCTTAAATGTTTACGTATAGCTGCACATCGATTTAGGAATGCATTTCCAATAGTCATACAAGTAGGAGGGCTAGGGCATTACGACGCCACTTGACCTTTGACCCCGCGAAGCAGGTTTTACCCGCTAATTAGATCAGTTTCTAATTAAGCTTCCTAATTAGGCTTTCTAATTGACGGAATTTTGCTTGGAATGTGGATATTTTGGCGCTGAAATGGTTTCACTCGCATTATTTAGGTTAAAAATCAAGAAAAAATGTAAACATATTGGAATTAAGCAATTAGCTTAGAGGAGTAAGGCTAAATTTAATTATTTTTCGAATAACTCAATAAATGGAATATGCGTTATACTCTCCCTAGAAGAATTCGGTTAATTAGTTTACAATAAAGTAAATATTTGAAAGTGTAAACTTGTACATGCGAATAGAATACGATCTAATGAGTGGAAAATTTACAAAATATTTTACTTTTTAAGTAATTAATGTTACGTCACATGAAAGATCGTTAGCGAAAGGAAGCGGAAAGTTTCTTTTCTAAGAATTACATTTCTACGTCACAATATGAATTGTTACATTCTTTCATTTCTAACCAAAAATTTTACAGGTCAAAATATATTAACGATTATGACACGGTCAAGAGAAATGTTCATATATCATGTTTAATGATTCTAAATTTGCTATTCTCAATTAATAATATCTAATACTTACATGTGAACTCCCTATTTACATTATCATGTACGTCATCTAAGACAAATAATCGGAAATGTCGGCACTCACAGTTGTACACCATTTTTAAATCTAAGAAAAACTACACTAAAATTATTAAATAATATAACCGACCATTTTGGCCAATAGACCCAATCGGCCACCGTTGGAATGTGCGGTACTCTCCCTAGAAGAATTCTGTTAATTAGTTTACAATATGTACATGCAAATATAATGCGGTATAATG
>SMLS01074366.1:0-59137 GCA_004785975.1 Popillia japonica
GCTGCTATATAAAGTGTCATCCAGCGCCACCGATCGCCTTTTATTAGCGTGTATATTATTATTTTATCGTCGGCTGCTGCGCGATGTCTTTTAATTTAATTCGAAGATAAATATTTTAAAATGGCTTCCATAAATTGGCGCGCTTATCAAATTAGAAAATCAATATTGGATTATTATTAATACCCTATTGTGAGATTTTAGATTGATGTTTGGGATATATTAAACTGGCTGATTTAGCGAGTTATAACTGTATATCTATACAGGGGTAAAAACAAAACGTTATAACGCCGTTATATATACAAGGGGTTAGTATCACCATTTCGCAATTTCTACGAAATTGTGTATCAAAGAATTACAAACGCAATGGCAAAGTATTATTTTAACCAAAGTTACATAGATTATATCAAACATACATATGCGACTATCAAAAATGATGTGTATAGCACTTTTTTTTCTAGTGGACGTAGCCGGTTGGATAGTTCATAACAGGTCAAGTGGTCCCCTTGAACCGCCCTTTTCTGAACACCCTGGGCACCGTCGTTCACGACATTTCTTCTCGGATGTTGGGCTGTCTTTTCCCGTTGTTTTACCGTACCGGAGTTCGGGTCGTTGGGGCTCGCCTCATCTCGGTCTTTTAGTTGTCTTACTCTTTCGTGTGTTTCTTTGGCTTTAATGATGTTCTTCACCATTTTCCCCGCAGTTTCCCAGTTATTCTGGCTTTCGAGCATTAATGATACTATGTTCTCTGGTGTGAGTTCACCTAACCTACACTCTGCTTGTGTTCGTTGCTGGTTCCATTTGGGGCATTCGAAGAAGGTGTGGTCGGCCGTGTTACACTTTCCGCAGTACACACAGTTGTCGGTTTCGCTCAGCTGGAAGCGCCGTAGGTACGAGCGAAAACAGTCGTGCCCTGTTAGCAGTTGCGTCACGTAATAGTCTAGTTGACAGCGCTTCCGGTCGATCCAGGGCCTTAGCTCTTTTACGAGTGTCTTTGTCTACAGGGTCTTTTCTTCCTCCCTTTCCCATATTTCGTACCATGTACTTACCATGGTATCGTATGCTTCCTGTCTGCTTTCTCACTTTCTATTTTTACTCTCATGTCTACAAACAAATCTATTGATGGGGTCCTTGCGAGCAGCAATAATGCCTTCGACGGTATCGTTCTATAAGCGCTTATAATTCTAATCGCAATTTTTCGCTGGACACTGATGTACACCTTGTTATGGACACTTTTTTCCATGGCAGGCTTCCAAATAGATGCTCCATACAACATAACAGATTGAACTGTGGCGCTTAGTATTCTTCTGTTGTTTTCTTGCGGTCCTGCAATATTCGGCATTAGGCGACATAGTGTGGCCAACGCCTTTCCTGCCCGTTCCGCTGTTTTGCGTATATGTACACCCATAGTAAGCTTTCTATATAGGTGGATGCCTAGATATCTTATACTCTCTTGAGTTTGTATCACCGCGTCATGAATCTTTATGTTAATGCTTTTTGTTTTGCGTCCCCCTACTAGAAGCACTGCTTCTGTTTTGTGCGGTGCCAGTTTTAGCAGTTTTACCTTCATCCAGTCCATAATACTACTTGTGGATTTCTCAGCCGCGCTCTGTAAGGCTTCCGGGGTTCTTGCGCTAACCACTACCGCTAAATCGTCAGCGTAACCGACCAAATGCACTCCTGCTGGAAACGGTATATTAAAAACATCATCATAGTATATGTTCCATAGCGTTGGGCCGATTACTGAACCCTGCGGGAATCCGCAGCTTATTTGCATAGCAGTTTTGTCTGCGATGGCAAGGGTCCTATTTTCAAAATAGCTAGCAATGTTATAAAGGTATAGTGATATCCTCGTCCTTCTTAGCTCTATTAATATACCCTCCCACGGTGCCGAGTTGAAGGCATTTTCCACATCTAGCGTGATCAGCGCGCATATCCGCCTTGAGCTATATGATCCCTGCTCTGTTTCTTTCGCAATCCTCATGACCCGCTCGAGTACTTTTATACTAGATTTTTCTTCTCTGAATCCGTAGTGCTCTTTCGATAACTCGTTCTTGTCTTCCAATTCTTTCCTTAGTCTTGTCGTTAGCAGATGTTCAAATAGTTTCCCTAGCGTATTTAGCATGAATATGGGTCTATACGATTTTTGCACCTGACCCGGCTTCGGCTTTTTCGGAATTAGTGCTAAACTTGACGGCTTCCATATATCCGGAAACCTTCCGCTTAGTAACAGGTCATTCATAATTGACAGAACCTTCTCTTTATGGTGTAGTGCCACCGCCTTCAGCACTTTAGGGGGTATCCTATCCGGGCCCGGGCTCTCTTCTCCTTCATCTTACTAACCGCCTCCGCCAGTTCTTCTATTGTGAACCTGGCAACCTGGTATTTTATAACTTCTTATTTCTAGTCTGGTCCAGTTCTTTATAGGATATCCAGTTGATTTTTGTCTATCATGGCTATCGGAGGGAGGGCTTTAAGTTTCTTGGTCACAATTTGGTATCCTTCGCCCCATACATCTAAGTCAACCTCATCTATTAATTTCTTCCATGCGTTCCTCTTTGCTTCCACAATTGCTTTCTTCAGTAGGGACCTACTTCTTGTGTATTCTGTGTGGCATCGAATCCTCTTTTCCTCATCCGCACTTTTATTGCACCTTACCATGGCTCTCCTTTTTGTATGCAGTTCTTTCTCGCCTCTGCGACGTTATCCGTCCACCAACAAACCGGTCTACGTACACCATTGCATTTCTTGGCAAAGGTTCGATTGCAAGCTATGCTTATAGCGCTAGCAAAGCTCTCCGCGCTCCCGATTTTATTTCCCGATTTCAGTATTCAGGATTTGTATAACACTATCTGTATCGTTTATAGTTGTATAGAAAGACGCCAGTCTTACCCCCTATTCCCGTACGTGTTGTAATTTTTCACAATAAAACTGATAGATTCATCACTAAATTTTATTGCGTTTTGATTTTTTCAAATCCAATTTGAAGGATCTGAATTCAAATATGTGTAGGTACGTGAGATGTACCTATAGATTAAGTTATTAGTTGGTTAAAAACAAACTTACTCTTAGTAAGTGCAATGGTTAGCATAGCATGTTACGAAACCATGAAACGTATGAAACAAGTCCAGTAATGCCATTATGGAAGATCTTTAACTTGTTACCAGTATACTGGGTCAATGGCATATACATTTATTGGCTTTATTGGATCACATACATATTTGGCTTCTGTATACTCGTATATCAAAGATAAAATGAAAGTGTTTACCATACAAGTACTTAGTAGTAATCCAAACTTTAGCTATTGTCCAGCTATTGTCCTAGTCTATTTTACCGTTTATTTAATAATACCTAAATTCAGCTTTGCAGACAACTATAAAATTTTAAAACTACACATAAAAGGAAAAAGGAAATTTATTTCCATAAAAAATGATAATTCTCCATATTTTCTAGTTCTCGTACAAAAGTACAGTAGTCCTGTTTTAGAACATTGTTTTGACGTCTTAATAACTTGATTTTCTTTATAGTGGAGAACGTCTTTCGCACTGGGACACTTGCGTTAATTTCCAACTTTTTGCATATAATTTATAACGAAGCCATTAATTAGAACGTTTTGAACAATTCCTAGCCGGTAGTCCTCCTTGTATTACAATAAGGAAATCTCCATTGAAAAATGTGTTACTCTCTGTGTCAACGTGATGGAGAAGAATTTCTTTAATTCAGTAAATGTAAATTCTTGTACTAGTAGTTACATTCCTCAAGTTAATAGCAGTCATAATATGTATCTGGTACCAACTAACGAAAATGAAGTGGGGAATGTTATTTTTGAAGTTACCTCCAAGAGATCTGCAGGTTTGGATAAAATCCCATCCAATATCTTGAAATATGTAGTGCAAGTAAATCGCCTCTTACACATTGTATTAACCACTGTTTTGCCTCTAGTGTTTTTCCGGATATACTCAAAGTTTCCAAAATTATACCAATTTGGGTTCAGACAGGGAATGTCAACAAAGAATGCAATATTCAGTGCCTTGTTTCAGCTTTATACGAGTTTAGACTATGGAGATTCTGTTGTAGGTATATATTTTGACGTATCTAAAACTTTTGATCGAGTTAATCACCTGCTCCTTTTGATTAGAATGGAATCCTATGGAATTCGTGATGTAGTGTTAGATTTATTTAGGTCATACTTGTCTAATAACTGTTGTTAAGCAACATGTGTTACTAGTGTTGAGGTCTCTATTACAAAGACATTTGTATCTGACAGTGTTACTTTCAGTGTGGGCTTCCTCAAGTCTCAATTTTGGGACCTACCTTATTCTTATTGTATGTCAATGAGTTGGCAGATCTTGTCTATTTATCTATCCATCTATCTAAGTTCTATTAAATGATCACCATTGTAAACGCTAAATTCTTTAAATTCTGCTTGCAGTATAGAATTTGAGATACGTACACGTATGTAAGTACATACGTCTCATGCTCTCTTTTACCACTTTTAAATGTCTTCGACTATCTCTTCTTTTTTCTGTATAGTGGTTCAATTACTGCATTAGGCATTGGATGAATTGAGTATATCTTCTGGGCGTATGCTTTTTTCCAGCATCAACATTCAATTTGTTCTTTTTACGCACAATCTAGGAAATAGTTCCAGATAGTTGTGTACATACGTAGACTGTAGAAATTTTGCAAACGATTTATTTACTAAAGTCTATTATTAAGTCTACTACTAAAATCCGTTACTAGTCGGTAATTTATTTCAAACTGGTTGCGATTTACTGGATATATACCACTCTTTTTGACTACGGATATTAAATTTGTAGCACTAGTTGATACTATTTTTTTATTCTATTAAGTGTAGGAAATCCGTCTTTGGGATAGTGGTATATCGTCTTCTAGTAGAGGTACTTTTCGATTAATCAAGAACTCTAAGCTGTTCTCGAAAGGAGAATAAATGCGACGTCCACTAATTGTGCTAAATGTATGTATTATATTGCTGCGACAAATGCTATATTATTGCTTTTGCATAATTGTTATACTCTTGATGTGATGTGGGAGCTTAAATTGCCCCCACTAACTACACTTTTACCATCACCAGTACATTTAATTCCTGGACACCAATCTTTAAAGCTACACAAGCCAGGATAGTATTTTGATCAGAGTCATTGACCAAATTGGTCTCGTCATAGTTCCAAATTGCCGTAGCTGGAGTTTCTTCGAGGACAATTGTTGTCAACCTATTGATCTTGCCATCGACTGCTACTGTTGGAGATCGTACATGGTTAGAGAAATCCCAAAATCGTACGTAATTACAATATGTTGGACAAATGCGTCGTTTTCTATGCTGAATATATACTAGTTTATTTGTAGTAGTAGTTTATTTGTGGTTAGTATTTATGCCCAGGTGAATTTACACAGTTGTTTTTATACCTTTCAAATCATCATATTCCCAAGCCTTTCTTTGCCATTAATGCATCTGTAATATTTCATCGAAATATGGCGTATATGGGGTAGGGTTCCAATAATGGTGCAACATCCAATAGCTATGCAAAAACACAACAATGGTCCACGTTGCAAGATGGACCATTGTTGTATTTTAGGTTACCACTTTTCACATAACCTGCATAAAGAAAAGAACGAAACAACACTGCATCTCAAAGTTATATGCACAAATAACGTACTTTTCTAGTTGGCTTGTGATGCTGCCTATATACATTCTATAACATCATATTCCCGCGCAAATGGTAGTAGTTATAGTCTGCTGATACATGTGGACCATAGTTGCTGCCTAGGAATTTTCTTACGGGAAATTACGGTACCCAAAAATGTAAAACTTAGTAACTCAACGTTTCCTCATTTTTCTAACCGTTCTGATTTTCCATCGCATAAATATTTTGCGTCGTAGTCCTGTTATAGCTATGGGTATCTACAGATTGGGTGTAAGCCTTTAATTTTTTAGGTGTATTAGCTATGCAAGTGCTGTACAAGTAGTTTGTGGCGCATTTCAGTCAGCAAAACTTCTGGTTTCAAACATTAGCACATTTTCAGAACTTGTACGATTTCCAGTGAGTTTTCGACCAGCATAAATTTTAATATTGTATGTAGGTGCAGCGCAGTGCAACACATTAAAAGTAATGAATGTCCTATTTACATATATAGTCTATTCTCGAATTACGTGGAAAAGAATCAATATAAATGCAGATTCTATCATTTTTTGGTCTGTTGTGAGTGCAGGAATGCAATGGTTTGATGCTGATGAGGTCGAAACTATCTAGTCCATTTCTAGTACTCTTGCTAGTATGTAATTTGCAGAGTGAATTTGTTTAGCGTAAAAAAACCAGTAGCCATTGTTAGGGGTATCAGAACACAGCAATAAATCAGTGTCATTTGCTTATTTTAAAGTTTAGTTTTAATTTAAGTTCTTCTGTTAATAAAGATGGCACAATTAAGCAAAAGAAAGAATGCGTTCATAAAGACTGGTTATTTTTAGGAGAAACACGTTGATCCGGCAATAAGTCCAACTGTTAAGAATTGAAAGCAACCATGCTGATGTCCTCAGCAAGCTTTATGTGTAGATGAAGAGGATTTAAACAAAACGGTCAATAGATAAAATTATCGATATTGAGCTAAGGAAGACTTTAATTTTTAACAGAAACTTCTTAGACAATATCTTCAGAAGATCTATAATAGGTTTATTGTCCAGTAGTATGGACCGAATTAAGGATAACGGAATAAACACTACTGATACACAATTTTATAAAGTAATATGTATAAATATATACTTCATTACAACAATAATAGCAACAACCAATAAATGGACAGTAGACATGTATCTAATACGCGTTTGACAAATATGAATTGCATAAAGCTACAAGACTTGTACAGTTGAAAACAACTGTTCTTACTGGTCTTCCCCTAACTATTCTTACATGCATTTTCGTCTCCCATATCCTCTTCACAGGTTTATTGCTAGTTATATGTCCAAAGTGTCCGGACCATTTCAACTGACCTCTTTCTATTGTTCTAATAACCGTTCACTCTGTTTTCAACTTTTCTCTCACTGTTGTATTCCGAACCCTATCTAGTTTTCCTAGGAAGATGTGCAGAAAGAAGAGACCCAATGGGATAGCGCCCTTGAGTTAAAAGAGACTGATGGATCAACAGATATGTGCTCCTAACAATTTCATTCACTGAAATATGTCACTGATCATATACATCAAGCTGTGTACACTCGTGGAAAGTAAAGCTTGGACATTTTCAATACGCTTGGAAACTGTCCAATCTTTACTTTCCATGAGTGTACATTTTTTTTAACGAGCAGAGTACGTATACATGCTGGGTAATGTTCTAAGTAAGTTAAGTAAAGTCGTTAATGAAATAATATTTTACCTATTTACCGCTTATTCACTTTCCATATTGCGACAATATTGTCAGCATTACTAAAATATTTTTACATCGGGGTATGCAAAACCTTGAATGTATACCATTTCTGTTTTTTTCTTAAAAAAAAGTATTGTAATTCTGTGTATATTGATGGAAACATATCTTGCTTGAAAATCTAAAGTTACATACAGCTGACATTTTAATACGAACAGAAAAGAGACATCATCATGAAATAAAATTCGACTTACTAAATTTCTAAAATAATACATCTTTTATTTATAAGTAAACGATACAACTTTATAGAAAGCATCAATCGAATGTAATACAATATTTAAATATATAGCTGAAACTGATACTTAACAATTACGTTGTACTTATATCTAACAAAAAATATAGATCCTTCATTGTACTTGCAAATGAAATTGCTTACAATTTGAGCGCGTGTTTAACCGTGGGTGTGCGAAACTGAAAATGTAATATTAATGAAGTCACATTATAAAATAACCAAGACATTTTCATCGCTTGTAACGATAATATACTTTTAACACTGCATTAAGAACGACAACACAATAACAGCACTTGAACCACTTCAGCGCCTCTAAAATTAGATCGTTTATTATTCTTTTTAAAAATCCTGTATGGTGACATTTGTATAATGCGTCACGCACCTGAAAAATTAATATACGCAGAAACGAATCGTATATGTGTGTAAGCACGCCCTCTGAAAAATAAAGTAAAGCATGAGTAACATAACCGATGTAGAAATGTAAACGACATTTAGGTCAGCAATCAAATTTATAGATAAACAATGCAGGAACAGTGAGTGTAAATTTTGATCATTTTTCTACAGTTTATAAATGTGTGTGTATGGATATCTGTATATGTATATTAAACAAATCTTGTCAAATGGATTTTTTAGTTGATCTTATAGATTCCGTGATAGCATGTGGCTAAAACATTACTTGAAAGCTGAACTAACTATTGCAAAATTTTTCAGTACGTCTATTTTTGATATAAGATTTCAGACTAACTAATTTATCCATTATGTAAATATTAGTACAAACGGCATGTTACACACAGCACGAGTCTGCAATCGCAAATTTATTTCAGGCCTTGAAGAGGTTGGATGGAAAATGTTGGTATTTAGGTCTTGCGCAATCTAAAATGTTTTGTGGTAGTGTGAATATTCTGCACCCATCGACAGCTTTTGATTATGCACTAAAAGGTTAAATTTTCTTAACATATATTAAATGAGAATCGTTGGTCGTGTGTGACATTAACCTGAAATGCCTGGCTTTAAGTTATTTGCATTCCTTTTTTTTCTGTCTATGTAATTTGAACAGAAAAGCACTGATGCTGAAGAAACAGGACAAAACAATTTCAAAACGTGTGCGAAGTACCCGCGATGACCCCTACACACGAATGAATGCCACGACGAAAGTTGCTCGTGCAATGCATCTTGGTCCAAATAATTGGTCGCCTACTAACTCTACCCAATCATTCATGGATATTCTTACTTATACATCAGCCACAAGCCACATAAGAGCAATATAAAGCAACCTTTTTTATAGGTTTTTCCAAACAATTCAAATTGACGCACAACAGTTACGGTACTCTAAAAACGAGTCTAACAAATTTTGTTGTACATGTGAAGATAGACGCAGAGGAGTTCACGTCGTTCTATGTCTCGTCTCCTACAGAGTTAGTCTAGAATTTGATCTTATACCTAAATGTGGAACTAGGAGATTCCAGCTAACCTGTCCATGAGCATGAGTTTGATGGTTTTCAATGGTAGACGCAGTCTCTTAGGGAATCGGTCCGCAACGTATTTTGATTCATTTTGTAGTCCAAATCCAATTCGTGTTGTGTTAGTTATTACAACTAGAGATGTAGGTCAAGCATGTTGTTAAAGAAAAGGTGTACATATGTACATGATTATTAGATGATTTTAAACGTATTTGGATTTATACTCTTAGATACATATTTTAACGATAAAACCTCGGTGCTATACCGCTTAAAATGTTTGTTTGCTCCAGTTAAGTTCTACTACTATCATGCCCGATTTCTCAAACGTCAAACAGCAGTTATCTGTTTGGTATCTGGCAATTTAACAAGGACTGTCTTTGTTAAATCGCCAGATACTGAGCAGATAACTGCTGCTTCAGGTTTCAGAAATCGAGCATCAGCCTATTAAAGATTATTGCCTCGGCCAAGTTTGCAAGACAATAAAGATTTTTGTGTAATTTTGCAGCAATAGTAACTCTTTCTCTGGTTCTAGTATAGGTACAATAAAGTTTTCAAATGCACGAAACATATTCTGTGCCAAGTACGGTATTACCGAAACGAACCACCCCTTCTGTAACCTGCTAAATAATTTTTTAAAGTTGTATTGCAAATAAAATTGAAGAAGTATAGAAATAATCCAGCAAATATATGGAAACTGATTAAAGAAGAAACAAGTGGAGCAAAAAATCCAAAAGAATACAATAGACACCATACAAAAACAAAACGGAGAAATTAAGGCCAACCCACGAGAGATAGCAGATGAAATAAATACATCCTTTGCAAACATAGAAAAAGCACTTGAAGATAGAAATATTAACTCTCCGAACATAACGTTAGACGCTAAAAAACAAATAGGACCTCGTTTTAAATTAATAAAAATGAAAGCACTACAAATAGATACAATAATTGAAGAACTCAAACCCAACAACGCTCCAGGATATGACAATATCACGACAAACGTTATCAAACAAAATAGAGGAAAATTAACACCAATCATAACAAAACTTGTAAATGATGTTATAGAAAAAGGTATATACCCAGAATGCTTAAAAAAGCAACGATTATCCCAATATATAAAAAAGGAGAAAACTATAGGCCCATATCACTGCTAACAACCCTGAACAAAATACTAGAAAAAAAAACATACAGATCCAGCTATCTGAATACTTGCAAAAATAAAATATAATCAACGAAAAACAACGCGCCTTCCGAAACATACAGGAACTGCATATGTGGCTATTTATCTACTCAAAAATATAAAAGAAAAACACTGCTGTCGCCATCTTCATTGATATGAAAAAAGCCTTCGATACGGTCTCGATCCCAAAGCAAGAAAGAGGGCAAAGAAAAAAATAGCTACAACGAACGATAGACAGAGAGATCAACACAATTGAGCAATGGTGCGCCCAAAACACTTTAACAATAAATCAATAAAAAACGGAATACATGATCTTCCAAGCACAAACAAACCCACCAAAACACAAGATAAAAATAAATAATTACGAAATAAAATACCTTAATAAAAGTAATAATAATAATCTCAAATGGGACAAACATATTAAAGACCTACTGAACAAAAATGCAAAGGCAATAACCAAAATATACAAAATACAAAAATAATCCCAGAATACGTAAAAAGAGCAATTTACAATGCCATGTACACTTCGCACATGAACTACCTGATTAATGTGTGGGGAGATACTACTAAAACAAACAAGAAAATTACAAAGACAACAAAACAAAATACTAAAGCTAATATACAAAATGAAAAGAAAGACGCCTACAACAGATATATAGAAAGACAAGAGAAATGAACATACAACAAACAATCACATACAAAAATCTGTTACTAATTTACAAAATAGAAAGAAATCTAATAAAAACAAATACGAAGATTAAAAACTACCAGAGATATGCACACATATAGAACAAGAAGAGTATCACACTTCCGAATAAACGTATTAAACAAAAAAAAATACGAAAAAGTTCCAATAACACAGGCAATTAAAAATTATAACAAAATATTAAATACAACAAAACACCTTAACTACATACAGTACCGAAATCAAGTGCAAAATACTAAAAGCGAAATATAATGAAGTTGCATACGAAAAGTAAAAAAAAGGAATAGAGGTGACTTCGATACCGTTACTCCGAGCGGCTTCTTCCAGACATCAGGAAATGTTCTAGTTTGAATGGCGATATTAATAGTTTTAGCTAAAGGTTTGACTAATAGAAATCTGATGTCATAGATAAAAAACCTAGGTATCGCATCGTCTCCAGCCGTGAGCTTGACGCAAACTTTACCATTACCTTAGCAAGCTCCTCTTCCGAGAGGAGAAATTGGAATATTGGAATATTCTTCAGATATAGGATAGTTGTTAGTTCATATTTGACTGCTCGAAAACAATTGCGCAAAGGCTTCAACAATAAGCTGCGGTTTGTCAATTACTCCGTCGCTAGTACGTAGTTTTCCAGGTATTCTTGTGGAACCTTGTTTGGAGTGGATATACAGATATGTGAATATTTCCTTCGGATTTACATTAATGGATTCTTGCACAACACATCCAATATGTATTGTACGTGAAACAGACTTCGCTTTTACAAACAGACCTCAGTCTTCTAAATTGTTGGTAATAATAATGATTTTAAGTGCCCTGCCATCGTTGTCTATAATACATACAGGAACAGATTGCATAAAAAACTGAGTAGAACTTTGATAATGCCTCGTTAACATTGGCGAATTCGTCGAGAAAGATGGATGGATAGAATCAAATCAATTTGAACTCTTACTGAGCTCTAAATTTGTGTGTTTGGACGGATAGTATCTCTTTGAAATGATATAGTTGTCTTCATTGATGTTAATCAGAACTAAGGATACTCTTAAGTTTATTTCTACATATTATAATGAAACTTGGCTAAATCCATGCTCAGAGAAGTCGTTGTTTTTTCTCCGTCCTCTTAGTACTAGTTTAGGTAGTTTTTCCAAAACGAGTTGATAAATGTGCGAGATTTTATCGGTAGAAGAGAATTTGGTCAATAAATTTCCCAACAGAACCGATACAGACTTCATCTGTAGTGCTTTTACTATTGTGTGAAGTGTAATGATATTATGCCACTGCGTTTTATTGCAGAGGTAATTTTAGCCCAGCCAGATCTGTTGTTTGTAAAACTTCCTGTCAATTTCGATGATATTCTTAAGTGTGAATTATATATAAACTACACATGAAATGTTAACTTTACCAACACAGTTTCTATAACATTTACTGTTTTTTTAAAGGGAAACGTTGCTATTGATGTTCCCAATAACTAAGCAGTGATGGAAAACATCTCAGGAGTGGAATGGAAAATAAATATATACGTATTTAGCTAATATTTTAGTTGGGTTAGACATAATCAATAACTTATTAATACAAGAAAATATACTTCAAAATATCACTCTAAAATCTTAACAGCACCCAATTACTCTACCAAATTAAGATTGAATTTCGCAGTGTATAAACCGAAAACTACTTACTAGACACCGTATCAAACTTTTATAGTGGATGTGCAATGCACTTTTCTTCTTCTGTGCTTTTTTCGGACAAACAACTATAACTGCCGGAGTTCGTAGTTTGAAATCTTATACCTCGACCGTACGTATCTTTTTCACTGGGAGTGAAAATGGAAAAAGTTTGGAGACGTTAGTGTTTTATGGATTCTTTCCATCGGTTGAAACAATAGAAAACTCGTTTTTACACGTTCGCTACACCCCGCTTTCCACTGCTTGCTTACTCGATTTCGCCGCGTTCCTTGTCGTCCCTTTTTCATGGCGGCCTTCCTCTGCTATCGATTTCTTCGAAATAAAGTTTGACGTTGGTAGCGCTTGTTCCATACCATTGCAATATTGGAGCGTTTCAACAAAGTTTCATTCCATACAAACTATTTTAACGCGTTTACTGTCAGCTTTAAAAGCTTATTCTCTACCTAGTTTACAGGGAATAAATACGCTTTTGATACGGATAAATACGGTCTCGGATAGGAAAGGTTAGTTTTACTCCGGTGTAACATTTTCAATACGTTGCGATTGTATCAACGCCTGTCTTTAACGGTTAGGTAAATTATTCGAAATTCACAACTATTTATCACACATAAGTTGAAAGTTATGAAATTTTGCATGCTTGTATTTACCCCCTACAAGATGATTAATTGTCATGTGTTAATCAGAAAATGAGTGAATTGATAGCGTAAACAAGAATATCAACGATTTAAAAAGCGGAAATTAAAAGTTTAACCATAATATTAATATATTCGTACACAACCAACATGTCGGTTTTGCATACATTTTCAATAGTTCTGCCATTTAACGTAATGACTTCGTTCATAACCCGATACGATTCCAGTATTCCTTGAGGATACGACTCTTTTTCGTGTCTTCTTTTTGACAGTAAAAAGAAGATATACGAGATACATGTTAAAAATATAATAAATTCGATATGTCTCCCCTTGCTTATTCCGTGTGTGTGTATATCGTTGATATAGACGAATTGCACATCAAAAAAGAATACATCTCTTTTTTACCGTTCCTCAAACGGATATCGAAGTAAACTTCGGAAATTTCGTTACGCTTTGGTCGTATAGTCAAAAGAACAGTAGAATTTCGAAGCAGCTTTGTAAGTACTTATAGCGTCTCGTGTATAACAAATATAACAAGCGAAAGCTTATAAACGGATTATAGATTTGGAAGTTATAACTTTGTTTGTTCGTTCTTAAAAAAGATATGATGTAGAAGTAGACAACCTAATTGTGTTCGTGCCCGGGCTACTTTCGAAGTCGTATCTCATTTATAACAGGAGACATTGAAATTAAATTGAGTTTCAATTTTGCAAACGAGCTAAAATTAAAGCTAAACCCGAAGAAAAATATTATTCTCATGATGTACCGAATTATAATAAACTTGTACTTAGAAATAAAGTATTCGTATTGCTTGCTTTAACCGAGCAATAGCTAAAAACAGCTAGTAATTAAAGTGGAATACTTAAAGAAAAGTCATACATAAAAATAGATATTCGAAAACGAGTGTTTGTTCTACGGAGGTTGTTGTCTTTGGAAATGAACTTTTGACAACACAGTTATAGATATATGTACAGGGTTATCCACTAAGAATCGTATTATTAAAAAAAAATGTGGTAAAAATGTTATCATTGTTCTTCTTAGTTTGTTTTGATTTAAGCGGGCATACATAAAAGCTTCTCTCTCGCATGAGTATTCACACATAAAAAAAAAATAAAATAGCCAAGAAGAAAAATAATAATTGGAGGAATTCATTTAATTTTATTTTTATTTAAAAAAAGGAAATGTTGTATAGTAATTATCTAATGTAAACATTTATTCATGGAAACAGATTTCCGTGGGTTATGATCACATTATATACAAATAAATGTCAAAAAATTTTGGGATTTCGATCACAATTATACCATTAACTGCTCAGATTGCATTGCTGTATTACAATTTCTTCAGGATCTACAACGTCGATGCTGGAGATTCTGAAAAAATTATAGAAAGTTGTTCTATAACATAGATATTTTAGGTTCTAAGATATTTATACTGAGCACTGTCCCTTGAAAGGAACTTCAGTAATGGACGACAATCGACAGCGGATTTGCCAAGGCACACTCGACTCGGCATACATAGACTGACGCCAATATCGTGGGTATGTGAGCAGCCATTGTGGAGAATAGGCGGGTTCGCGTTAGAGAATTGACAGATCGTTCTGATATCAATGTGGGGATGTGGCATAGTAGATATCCCGCCAACTGACTGAAGAATTCAAAGTCAACCGCATGAGCCTTTCATTGCAGCATCTTCAGCGGTACCGTAAAAGGAGGAGATTCTATCTTGCTCCACATTGTTGCCGGCCACGAAAGTTGGTGGCAACCTTATGAGCCTGAGTCGAAACGTGACAGTATGCAGTGGAAGCATCCATCGTCTCCAAGACACCAGAAATTCCAAAATTAACCTTTCACTGTCAAGGTTATGCTTATTTGTTTTTTCGATCGCCGTGGACCATTACATCTTGAAATTAAGGACCCTCATGTTAACATCAATGCTGTCCGATACAGTGAAACTTTAACTCGTTTGCAACAGCTGTGTCAAAATCCAATATGGCGCCCATTAGAAATAACAAAGTTGATGATGATCCAAAGAACACGAACCGTGGCTTTAGTTTTTCTCTGCAAGGCCAAATAAAAGTGATACAAGCACAATAAGAAAATGAGATTTTTCCGTTTTTTTAATCTCGAACGTCATATTTCTAAGTCTACTTCCTTTTCGGGATCATAATAACGGCAAAATTTAGCAACTTTGCCAAATTTAAACCTACCGTTTATCTTCAATAATAAGCGAGATTGCAATGGTGAGAATCTAAAATAAAACAGTCTGTTTACATATATTTTTATGACTTCTAGGTACTGCTGCTTCTGATGCTTTCAAATTCTGTACTGCAGAGTCTTTCTTGCCTTTCTGGTGTAACTTTTTTCGCGTTCCCAGTCAAGTTTGTTTACCTTTTATATCTAATCTATCTCCTTGACAGTGTTGGAGTGTCTGACATTTTTTCAATCTGTTAGGTATCCCTCTGATATAGGGTCTATTACTTCCGTTTTAAGTTTGTAGTTTTTTTCTTTTGTAACGTGCTGTATACGTTTTCCTCTTTAGTACGCTTGGACTTATGGTATTACTATTTTTATATTCAGAGTGCAAAAGCTTCTGAAGAGAGAGACAGTATGATTACCAAAAACTTATCTCAAATAATTCAAAATGAGGAATTTGTTTTTATATTCACTTGTTAACCTGTAATTGATTCATAACTTATTGTTATTTAATTAATTGTTTTGATGGACCTTACCGCATTAATGCATAGGTCAATAAAACGTCTGAACAACTATGTACTACGACAACAGTAAATAATCTAGTAACTGTTTTTTAGAAATATAAATTTATTTTATCGGGCTATCAGTAAATAAAACAGTACTATAGATGATGATTCGATGAGGGCACATCGTGTATACATATAATACAGTATATGATTACAGTAGGTATGCAAAAAAACGATTACTCCTTCAACCATCATATCTACACATACATCACCGCAGCACGGAACAAATCATAATTAACTATATTTAGTGTTGATTGTAAAATCGTCCGTTTTTCTTCCTTGTCGCATATTTTTTTAGTCTTGACTTGTATAATATTTAAGTCCATTCCCAAAAAATTAATTTTGAAATCTTAATAATTCCTCTTTTGAAAAAAAAAACAGGTTCTTCTGATTTTTCAAATTAGGTCGGTCATAGCTATCGTTATATTTGATGCTGCGATAACGCCATGACATTGGAGTACAATAATCTTTGATTAACATTCTGTCTCGTAATTGTATAAATTTACGTCTTACTACAAACTAAGTACATTTAGGAAAACTGAAGAAGGAAAAGTTGGGCCCACAGGAAACAGCAACTTATTAGATATTATATATTAGATATTTTTGTGTAAATGCTTGTAATATTTTCGCAAACAACATTCAGAGTGGCATGTCAGAATTGGGTTCACCATATGTACATACAGAAGTGGACAAAAATTAAGCAACTCTATAGAAATAGTATTTTTTTAGATAATCAAAAAGGATATCAAAATATAACTCAGATATACATATCATTCTGTATATTTCAACGTTTATTAAATTCATGTGAAGTCTAAATAGAAGCGAAAATTTAGGTGCAAAAGTTAAGCAACCGCATCTGTTGCACTTCTGAGAAGTCTATCTATGTATTTTATGCTTGTGTATTGATTCATTGCCACGAAAAGTGTATTCAATGGATTTAAAACTGAAGATCCTTGAGCAATACGAAAAAGGAGTGCCACAAGCTACTTTAAGCAAAAAATCTAACATACACAAGTCGATAGTATCACGAGTGATACAAAGATATCAAATTAGAGGTACAGTGGCCACTAACGTTCGCTCTAGAGAGCCGCGTAAAACTAATAATAGACACGATAAATTAATTCTTTGTCAATGCAAGATAATTCCATGGACAGCTGCTCAAGAAATAATATCGTCTTTAAGTATCTTAAGTCTGTAAGATTTTATAGTCGAAGACCAGCGCGAAATCCGCAGAAGCAGAGAGCAAGATTGCGTTTTGCGAAGGAGCACGCCTCTTGGTCTATACAACAGTGGAAAATAGTTCTATTTAGGGATGAATCAAAATTGAGTATGTATAGCACCGACGGAATTCGTTATGTACGGCGTCCCTAAGGCAAAAGATTAAACTATTTTAGGTTTAATCTTTTTGCCAGAAAACTGTAAAGCACGGAGGTGGTACCTAATGTGATGGTGTCGGGGTAGTGGGGTGGGCCTCCTACATCGCATGAAGAGCATTATGGATAGATTTATGTATAGAAATATATTCGAGGCTATAATGTTTCTATTTGCTGAATGGAATATGCCACTTCGATGGCATTTTCAACACGATAACGACCATGTGCATACTGTTAGGGTCGTCAAGGAGTGGTTAACTGAGCAAAGAGTTAGTGTTATTTCTTGGCCAAGTCAATCCCCAATCTCAACCCCATTGAGAATTTGTTGTAGATTGTGAAGCGAAGAGTAGAAATCAATAAAAGGTATAAAAAACTCCGCTGAAATTTTTGAGGTATTATCAACGGAATGGCAACAAATTGATCCGCAAATTCTGAATATTTGATAGAATCTATTCCTGGACGGTGCGCAGCTAGTATCATAAACAAGGGGTATGCCGCAAAATATTAATATTTATATAAATAAGTTTAGAATTTCTTTTTGGCTGCAAAAAAATTTATAGTTGCTTAACTTTTGTCACTTATAAATTATACTGTATTTACCACAAAAAATATATTGTTTAAACTAAAGCATATAACATCAAATACGTGTTTTTCTCCTTGTAAGGATACGATCTGTTAAAATTGATATTATAAGTCGTTAGATTCCCTTCTATTACTTAGTTGTTCACAGTAAGCTCACACATTTCACACAGTTTTTTAAATTTTGTCCGCTACTGTATATACATATGTAGGTACATACATACATACATATGTTGGAAATGGCGTCATGTTCGTATCCACTTTTTTATTTAAATATTTTTAAGTATAGTCAAACCTTAGTCGTCATGTTTCATCATAAAAAATAATACGGCCACATGCATTGTAGTATAGTGCGTATCAGTTTTCTTTTTAAACAGATTCAGCACTATGTTTTACTTGATAAAAATATTTGTCAGACGATTATGTTTAGATGTGGTTCCTATATCCTTCGAAATCAGTGTGTAAACCGCAAATAAATACAAGTAGGTACTTTTTGGCGTAAGTTGGCATCTGTGCCGCTCTCTCCTATATATAATACTTTATATGATATAAATCTTTTGCATTTTTTATACTTGATTCTTCTTTATTTATTGATAAAAAGATTTCGTTTGTTATCGCTTCCTTATTCCTACATATGAACGTAATAACAAAACTGCGTACGGCGAACACCCGAAGTGAGGATCGTAGGCATTGTCGTCACGTTTCCCATTACCCATGCTGTGCGTTTGGGACAATACGAATTCAAATCTGCAGAGAATTATACCCCACTGGACTTACATCTAGCAATGTGTCTCGGAGGAAGAAAACATATATGCCATGGAGGTTGATATAGAGTACTTTCGTCTGTTCTTGCCTGCTAAATTCGCTGCTGCGTGACAATTCGTAGTTCTTTATTTTACAATACCCTTGCCGTTAAGTTGAAATTACAGATCCAGACATATTTCTACTGTTATATACAGAATACGTAGATTTAAGGTACGTATTTTCTGGCAACTTTATTTAAGTTATAATTGGTACTTCGTTATCTTTCTTCATTCGTTAATTTACATTAGGAGGTAATGGAATTACAAATATACTCAGTGACATTAGAGGTGTTACACCCAGAAGGAATAATTTGTTCAACTTGATATATAAAACATGCTATGATAAGAATGTCAATTTTTTACCATTGATACTTTTTGCGAAAAAAAAAATCTCTTACTTTTCTGCGAAGAGAGAAAAGTTTAATTATTACGTGCCCGTCTACAACTGTTAAGCGTAACAAAATTCCTAGAGTTCGACGACGTCACAACTACATATTACCGTATTAGTGACTTTGCCGACGGTAAAATTGTTGCGTATCGAGATGTTGGTTTGTCCTATCGCGGAATTGGCCGTCGTCGTAATTCTACTGTAACGACGGTAGTAAGTGTGTGTCATGCATTGACAAAGGAAGGTAGAGGAACACGAACCCCAGGAGACGTACCACAGGACGTCAACGTATGCGCTTCAGACAACTAGCTCTACGGAACCGTTTTGCTACAACGCGTCAAATCGCTGATCAATGGTTTTGACTGCGGAGCACTGTCGTCAACGTTTGAACTGGTGCAGGGAACGGCACATTTGGGAAGTAGAATGGCATAATATCGTCCTTTTTTAGCAAGACAATACATAAGTATAGCTCGTCGAAGTGTATACTTTCTCGAAGAAGCAGGAGTTAATTTTTTGCTGTGGCTACCCCACTCCCCGGATTTATACATCGACCATGTGTGGGATATCATGGCAAAGAGACGGTCCACTTTGTACCATCCTCCATGAACTTTGGCGCAGTTAATCAACGAAGTTCAAGTTGCTTGAAACGAGGTGCCACAATCGTCCACATCTCATTTTGTCGATGCCTAGACGTGTACAGGAGTATACTCAGCTACGGGGACGCCAAACACATTATTTTATTTTCGTTTTACATGTTAATAAAATTAAAAAATATGTTTTTGCATATGTTATCGTTGCATTTCTGACGTAATGCTATCACATCTAGCTAGAAAAATAATAAATTGTTTATACATATTAGTGCTTGCGTCTGCCGTTTTTATTCAATAATCACTGCTTTAGATTGCACTTCAAGAAGGACAAGTATGACATGGAGTTGGGTTGTGCTCGTCCATACGTTCTTACACACAAGTACGAAGCGTAGAAAGCGTATCTTTTGCAACGTAATCCTCTTGTTCACTTTTGCTACTCATATAATGCAGTTTTAGATCGTCTCTCGAAAAGAACGATACAGTATAACTTTCCTGGAAAAATATTCCATAAATGCTTTTGTAGTATAAAATTCCAAATGGGCATATTTCTGTTCTTTATGTAAACAATTTTCATACGTTGGAGCCACTTTTCGTCGCAATAACTTTCATATAGTAAAATCTCTGACAGCAGCAGGAAGAGTTTAGAGACAACTTACGAAATGAAGAAACCAGAAAATATACAGAGTTTCCCACGGAACTGGCTAGCTAGAAGTTTTCGGACTTAACGAAGCACTTCAATTTTGAAAATTTTGGGTTCGCAATGATTTGGTACTTCCTTTCTTTCTAAAATATTCTCAAGTTTCTGGCACTTCCGGTTAACCAGAAGTCGCCACGAACTTTGTTATTTGAAGTGGAACACCTTATATTATATTACATTTTTGAATTCAGGATCAAATTCTATTACGATTACAAGTAGAGTTTTCTATACCTATCTTCTAGTGTGTCTAAGATATTACGATTTTTATAAAAGCTTTGACCCTTATCCCGTTGTATTCAACTGATTAATTCTCACTTACTCTACGTGCCAGAGGTTTAATATTTTAAAACCGCCAAATACTGACATTGTTCCACCAAACATTTAGTAGTAACATTTTTTCTTTATATCATACAGGCTGTTAAAAATGTATGTAAAACAATTTTTAAAGTTATAAAGCTCTATTTTTTTCAATTGGAACACCCTGTATACTTTGACACTGTTGGACGCGAAATTCAATTCTACATCGATTTGCTGTAACACTCCCTATACGTATCTCCAATAGTTTGCTTTATATTCCCATTTTATTTATTAACGCTTCCAAATGGTGGAATATTTGATGTGGTAAGCTTTAACTTTGACATTACAAAGTATTACTGTTTTCAGGAAACATTATTCTTGTAATCGTTAACCGTTACATATTTTGTATCAGATAATGTCAAAATAATGGAAAATATTGGAATTTACTCAAATCAGAATATATCTATTTTAAATTTATGCTGCTGTTGAAGATTTGGGCATTTCAATATCATCTGTCCACAGGAATCTGAAACACAATAAGATGCATCCTTATTCGGAGATTCTAGTAGAAGCTTTCCGGGAAGGAGATGAAGTGAAAAGAAATGAATTGTGTGGGATAATTATTTTCGTTAGGCTTCAAGAATAGGTATTATTTTTTTCTAAAATAATTTGGAATACTCAGTGGGAAGGGAATAACAAACAGAAAAAAAACATCAATCAATCATTTTTTTACCCATATGATATGAGATTCAGATTATTTGAATTACTTTTGCCTTAAGCACTAGTGTTAGATCAAACAAAATCAGAAATGCCAGATGTCTCGTATTTTAATACAGCCAAATAGTGTCACTACTAAAAATGTAGTAAAACGTTTACAAGTGCTTAAAATTAGTGATACAGGTATTAATCTTTCAAGTTGTAAAACTCAATTTTAATGCATAGGTATTTAAATACATAGGTACATAGATACAACACTTACCATTAATTATATTTGCACAAAATATGTAAGACAACGGAATATTAAATAATAAAACTTTCCGCAATTCTTTGGTAGGTATTCTCTTTCTATAAAACAAATCTAAATATCCCGATTTGAGTAAACTGAAATATTTTACATTATTTTATTAATAAATTACACAGTAATGTACACTTATCTAACACAAAATACGTAACAGTGAACGTTTACAACAATAATGTTTCCTGAAAACAGTAATTTATTCTAATGTCAAAGTCGTAGCTTACTAGATCACATATTCCACCATTTGGAAACATTAATAAATAAAATGGAAATAGAAACAAAACTATTCGAGATAGGTATAGGGAGTGTTACAGCAAATCGACGTAGAATTGAATTTTGCGTCCAATAGTGTCAAATTATACAGGGTCTTCTATTTGAAAAAATTAGTTCTACAACTTTAAAAATTGTTTGATATAGCATATATTTTTGATCAGCCTGCATGATATAAAGAAAAAATGTTACTATGTTTTGGTGAAACAATGTTAGTATTTGGCAGTTTTAAAATATCAAACCTCTGGCGCTTGCAATAAGTGAAAATTAAACAGTTAAATATAACGGTGTAAATGTCAAAATTTTTATAAAAATCGTAATACATATCTTAGAAACAGTGAAGAGAGGTATAGGAAACCCTACTTGTAGTAGTCATAGAATTTGATGCTGAATTGAAAAACGTAATAATATATAGGGTGTTCCATTTAAAATAACAAAGTTCGTGGCGACTTCCGGTTAACCGGTAGTGCAAGAAACTTGAAAATATTTTAGAAAGGGAGTAAGTACAAAACTTTTGCGAACCCAAAATTTTTAAAACTGAAGTTGTTAGTTAAGTCTGAAAACTTCTAACTAGCCAGTTTCGTTGGAAACCCTGTATGTATATGCATTTATTTGAACCCTGGTAGAGCAACGCCTATTAGATTAATTAATACAGGAAGAAGTGGAACGATTAAGTATTATGGACTATTACTAAAAGTAAGCAAATAGGTAAACTAATTGTAAGAGTCGTAAGAAAAAAAATTCTTACGTAAATACCAGTAATTTCTTCCGTACTATATAATTTGGGCAATAATAAAGTGCTTCTTCGAATAGAATACAAAAAAATAATTAAGTACCATCTGTATTCAACAGATATACATAATTCGGTTTCTTTACTATCGCCATAAAACGAATTTATTCCCATTATATCTTATATATTATTTTCGTGTCCTCGGCCATTTAACCAAGGTGTTTTATTCGTTGGCATCGGATTAAGATGACCTCTAAACCGGATAGGAGGGTTATGAATCGATGGTTCTATATATATGTATACATACATCTTCTTTCTCCTCGAGCTCGCGTCGTGTGTCTTCGTCAGTGCCGTGAATAATATCGCGCAAAATGAGAACTTCACTGAATCATCGCTTTAAAAAAAGCCGTATATTCGATGATGCAGCACGTTGAAATACTGAGCCAGGGTTTATGAAGGTAGTTACATATAGCATGTATAAAAAGGAGAACCGAAGGTTCAGATTGCCCTGAAAAGGTGCGATAAAATTCACAGCAATAGCAAAAAGTTGGAATGTATGTATACGGTGTCGCTACACTAGATTTATATGTGCTGATATAAATAGGTCTTTATCAATTCATGTAAAAAATGTAAATATTTATAGCTGATGATTTATTTTTGATTGGTGTAATTGAGGTTTATACAGTATGAGCGATACTCGATATCTCAGCTCTTGTATAAGAAGAGGATAAACGATAGACGAAATCTGAAAAGAGGTTGTTGGTGAGCCTGTCGTGAGTTGAATTTAAAATATAATTCGGTACGAATAGTTTTGAAAGAAAAGGGTTAACACGATTATAAACTTCACAATTTAGAACACTTGTCAGATCAACATCAACAACGAATTAATTCTGTTGCCCAAGTGATAGAAAATCTAGAGATCAATGACAATCGTTTTCTTCAGCATGTGTTGTGAACGGACGAAAGATGGACAAAAGCCGCTTTGTTAGTAACAGTAAGCCTAATTTTAAAAAATTAACATTTTGGGGCTACTGAAAATCCTTATTTATCAATCCGATTGAAAATCAAGAACGGTTCAGAATTAAACGTTTGGTGTGGTATTAGTAATGGACATTAGATAGATCCCTATTTTTACGAAGGAGTTTTGCATAGTGGGCGATATTTGCAATTTCTTCAAGAAGTGTCTCCATCATACCGGAGCTCCACCGCATAAAGCAAGAATTGTCCAACAACACTTAAATCAAAGTTATGGAGAAAATTGGATAGGTATAAATGGACCTATTTTTTTGTGGCTAACTTTGAAAAATCAAATTACAGAATATCATCTGCTAACATGGAGAACATTTGAAATAAAAAATCTGAAATGCTTGCGAAGGCTTCAGTGAGAGAAATAAGGCGAAGATGGGATAAGTGTCTAGAGCTAGGAGGTGGTTATTATAATAAAGATCTGATTGTGAATAAAAATTTGCAAACAAATTAGTAGTATCTTTCTGCAACAGTAAACGAACGCCACCCAACGTAACCCTTAACCCCCGAAATATCAACATTTTTATTCACCAACAGCGTAGCTGAAGTTATTTTTTTGCGATCTCTGAATGCCAGCTCCCTATTGTATGTGGGTATATCTACCCACCACTTCATTGATGACTTTTCCATTGTACATTGCTAAAAAATAGAGGACTGTATTTTCAGGTCTTAAATTCAAATATATTCCATAGTGCTCCAAATAATTAAATGTTCCGTTATCTAAATTGGATATTGCAAAAATTTACTGTCTGTTACGACATCTTGTATTTTCATCTGATAAACACTTCCTTTTTACAGGTTTCTGCTATTCTCACAATTATTCTCATTTTTAGATATAAATCAGCTTCATTTGGAAATTCTTTTACAAACATATGTTCATAGATTGTCATGGTTCATCACAACACACGTACATTGACACAGTTACACCAAAATCGACTGTGAAGATCTAAAGCCAACCTCATGCTTTCTGGTTATTCGACAAGGACGGTCGGGTACCCCCGCCAAAGGAACTTGAGGATAAAGATAACATTTACTCACGTTGAATCATATATTTTATGTCAATTACTTTTCATGAATAGCTTCCATAGACTTAAAGTTTCATCCGATCAATCATTAGTAGGAGTCACCTCTACGAAGTGATATAAAACTTTCAACATTAGTCTCATATTCTAAAATGTGTTATATAGTGTATAATTATATAACTGAAACCCTTTTCAGAACAAGAAAAGTGAAAATTTAATATTCCATCATAGCTTCTCTGAAATTCCACTTACTTGTAAATTATTCAGAAAACAATTTTCAGATTGGTTAAGGCACACCAAAATGATCATCAGGTCCTCAGGTCCTTGTCAAATTGTCAGATTATGTCATAGGAATTTGACAATTTTTTTAAATTCCATTGACATAATCTCCTGAAGATGGCCTTTGGCCGAAACATGTCGAGATAATTTATAACTAAATATTTTTATGTGAGAAGAACTTTGTATTGTTTATATATTTAAAATTCAGTTTTGATAGTTTTAAACATCAAAGATTTAATTTATCAAATTTTCCATTTAGATGTAATTTTTACCGTAGACCACGCATTTCATAATTAAAATAATATCCAAAAATGAATTTTCGAGATATATTAATAGTTTCATGAAAGATTTCGTAACTCCTTTGTTTTAGAAATGACTCTCACTCAAAACAGCATATTTGGTGATTTTGAAGCGAATTTCTATAGCAAAAACACAATGATTTCCGATTTTGACATTTAAAGGGAAAGACGTGTTCCTTTGCCACTCGAACCGATATTTTCCTAACCTTGCATATTTGAGCGATAATTCTCTAAGTCCTAATTTGACGTAAGATTAATTCCAAAACTAAATCGTTCTACAATTATTACCTATTTATCGATCCACCAAGAGGCCTTGAATGTTACTCAATCCCGACCCGTTGGAATCTTTTCAAGTCCACCCATAGGCCAGAGGATTCAACAAGGTTAGTCCGTTCCCATTCTCCACTACCGCCAAGGCCATAAAACACCGAGAAAAGTCCGAAAATTGTTCAACGACATAACGGAACCTTTTTTTTCCTGTGAATTTCACTAAAATGTACTCAAGCTGTCAGATTGTAGGACATATGTTGATCAGTTAACTGATATTTATTTTTTAATTTAATTGTTGGAATCCCTTTATAAAATAATAATAACCCTGGGAAATAATAACCGTTCTTTATTTTGCAAATACACTGTTTCTGTTACTGTTCGTAGAACGGCTGTCAACAATTATGTCACGCGATACAACTAGGGCTACTCTAATAGCTACTATATTACATCTCTTCCTGCTGCTTTGTCTATTTTCAATGATTTCTTCGTTCTCTCCTTCTCTTTTACTCATTTCTGTCAAAACTTCTGCGCTGTAGGTTCCTTCCATTCCACCTTTCTTCATTCGATTTTCTGTGTCTTCCTCTTTCGTCTCTTGTCCTTCCCTATAATAATCTCCCATCCCTATCAGTTGGTCTAAATGTCTTTTCCAAACTAGGCTGTCAGTTTCCTCTTCTACTAAATATGTTCGATCTCCCATCACTTGAATCACTCTGGTTTTCTTCCACTCCTTCCTATTAGGATTCCTGTAATCCCTTGCATATACTTCCTCCCATTTTTAAAATTCGGCTACCCTTTCCCCCTCAAAATACTTCCGCTGGTTATCTTCCTTGCTTTCGCTGTTGGCTAGCAAAAGATTCAAATGTGTTTCACCTTCCGCCCAAACATCAATTTTGAAGAACTGTTCTGACTTTCAATGTGCGGAGTATTTCTATACGTGAAAGATATCGGCATATTATAGTATTTATAGAAGTATTTTTATTTTTTATATCCTTTATTGCCTTATAAATGGCCTTCTTAACCGATTTCACGGCATTTTCCGCTGCGCCATTACTAGATGGATGATATGGAGGTGAAGTTACAAATTTAGTTTTGTTTTTGTTACAGAATTCTAGAATTTCCTCGGAAGTGAATTGTTGTCCATTGTCCGTTACTACCTTATTTGGTAACCAAGCCGCGCAAATATCTCTCGCAGCCTTTCAATTGTTGTAGTCGTGTCTATTTTCTGCATTTTCACTACCTCTACCCATTTGGCATAGCTATCGACTAGGATCGTGTACATGTTCTCGTTGATGGATTCAAAAAAAATCAAAATGAATTCTATCAAGGTTCTTACTTCTTACTAGTTTTCTGTATCTTTATCTAAATTTGGATGCCGAAGTATCCTCGAGATAAGGAGTTTATTTTTGATATGCCCGGATGCGTAGAGTGTACTTTCGTTACACCTTTTTCTACGCTCAATTCGTTGTTCCGTGCCGCATACGATTGATACTCATCCGCTACTACGTTTGACCAACCATATACCTACAGACTTGTTCCAAGATTCGATCCTTCTTGGTCCCTGCTCTTATTTTTAAAGCGTCTATTGGCATACTATTTTCCAAAAAATTGAAATAATCGTTACCTATTTCGGAATCATTCTCTTGAAAGTACCGGAAAACGTGAAAGACCATCAGCTCCTATATTGTCCTTCCCCTTGACATATTGTAATTTGTAGTCGAATTCTGCTAAATATACTGCCCAACGCTGCAAACGCCCGTCTCCCATTAATGGTACTCCCTTGGTTTCTCCAAAGAACGCTAACAAGGGCTTGTGATCTGTGTGTAGTGTAAATTGTCGGCCTGTTAAAGATTGGTAGAATTTCCTTACTCTCCCATACAGCGCTAAAGCCCTCGGTCCACTTCTAGTTGGTTGTTCTCGTTTAGGAAATCCAATTTTGTAAACGTTTGTCCACCTTCCAGGGCTGCAAAAATATCGTCAATCCGAGGAAGTGGATGCTGGAACTCTTCAATAAATCGGTTTACAGTTATTTTATAATCTGCACAAAGTCTTATAGAATTATTATGTTTTAATACTGGCACTAACGGTGTTCCCTATTTACTACTATCTATTTTTGTAATGACCTTCTTTCTTTCTAATCTATCGAACTCTTTATTCACTCTCTCTTTGAAAGCATAAGATATAGGTCTCGGTTTGTGAAATATGGGTTTTGTCTCTTCTTTAACTCTTACAGAAATTTTTTCGTGTTTGACATGTCTCAGCTTATTTTTAAATAAATATTTATAAAGATTATAACCTGTTTAATTTTTCTTTTACTGTGGTACTTGAAACTTGTACATTTAATACAGCTTGTGTAAAAACATATAATATTTTTAACGCTTGTATGTAATACATCTCTACCCAGAAGAGGTCTACACCCACCTTTTACAATTATAAATCTAACCTTTTTTAAACATCCTTATAACTAATATTGACATGAATTTCCCTTGATAGGTTTATATAATTACCATTGTAAGTCTTTAATTTAACTAATGTACGCCATAATGTAATATGATAAAAATTCCCCCGGTATAGCTTTTTAGGCAATATAGACATACCCGCCCCTGAATCTATTTCCATTTTAACCTCAATGTTTTCTGTTTGAACAAAAATATCATTTGGCTTAACTATGTATATCTATACCCTCTAAATGAAACATCTCTACAATTTCACTTACTTCTACATCATCTTTCTTTTCTACTTGCACATAGTGATTTTTATTAATATTAAACTTACATACTACCGCTAAGTGTCCCTTTTTCTTACATAGTTTACACACATATTTTTTATCTTATTTTCCTGATATTTGTTCCACTTTTAGGTCAAGTACAACACTCTAATTCGAATAAACATCAAATTTATTCCAAAACCTTTACAATATAATTTGGTTTTCGTTGTAAATGGATGCCCATGGATAGACGAAAACGTCATAAGTCAAATAAAAAAAAGACACATACAAAGTAGAATATAAAACCCAAAAAGAATACACAAACCAACTAGTAAAAAGTACTAAAAACCAATATTTTGAAACAATATTTAAGAAATACAAAACAGACTCTAACAAAGTATGGAAAATCATAAATACTGAAATAAACAAGAACCAGAAATCAAATAACCAAATAACGAAAATAATGAAAGAAGACGAAACAACAACAACAAACCCCAAAGAAATAGCTAACGAATTAAACAAATACTTTGCAACAGTCGGCAAAAAGCTAGCACAAAAGCAAATGAACAATTATAACAAAATACCACAAACCACCACTACAAAGAAAACTATACCACAAATTAATTTCCAACCTACAACCGAAGAAGAAATTACAAAGATCATAAAAAACTTAAAAAATAACAAGGCACCGGGATTCGATAAAATCACAAACAATATAATAAAACAAAATAGCGCAAAACTAGCACCAATACTAAGCACGCTTATAAACCAATCACTGCAGAAACGCACATACCCAGGCTATCTGAAAACAACAATAATAATACCTATCCACAAGAAACATGACCAAAATAACCCAGAAAATTATAGACCGATCTCCTTATTATCAACTATAAGTAAAATACTAGAAAAGACCATACAACTAAGAATAACGACGCACATACAAAAAAACGATATTATAAATTACAGCCAATATGCCTTTCAAGCGAAAACAAGTACGACGTCAGCAGCTTATGACTTGACAAATGACATCAAAAGAGAACTTGATCACAAAAAAAAGGTAATAGTAATATTTATAGATATGCGAAAAGCGTTTGATACGATATCCAAAGGTAAACTTATAGAAAAACTTGAAAGCTATGGATTCAAAGGCAAGGAACTATATGTATATAATAAAATCCTATATCTCCAACAGGAAACAAATAACAAAAATAAACAACGTTTTAAGTGAACCAAGTTATGCCGAATACGGACTACCACAAGGAGGAAATCTACCCCCTATTCTATATACACTCTACGTAAACGACTTATTTGAACAACCCTTCCATGGAAAACTGTATGCGTATGCAGACGACACTTGTATACTTTACTCCGGACAACATATCAAAACCATGGAGGAAGAAATAAAAGAAGATATGAAACGACTGGAAGAGTGGTGTTTTAATAACATTCTTACCATCAACGAAACAAAAACGGCATACATGGTATACAACCCTACGAGAGAGAAGCAAGAAATAAAAATTGAACTGAAAGAACAAAAATTAAAAGAGATCAAAGAAACAATCTATCTGGGACTGCACCTACAAAATACAATGAAATGGGACAAACATATACAACACATAATCAAACAAAACACCAAAACAATCGCAACATTATACAAAATAAAAAATATAATACCATGTGCTTATAAAAAACCAATTTACGATGCACTTTTTACTGCAGCAAACAGTTATTTAATAAACATATGGGGAAACACAACAGCGACAAATATATCCAAAATACAACGACAATAAAACAAAATACTAAAAATAGTATACAAAATGCATTACAGAACACCAACAAAACACATCTACAAGAAAACACAAGAACTAAATATACAGAATTTAATAGAACTACATAACATACTGCTTCTACATAAAATAGAAAATAAGAAAATAAAATTAAAAATAAAACTCCAGACAAACAGACAAATACACGACTACACAACGCGAAGAGTATCACACTTGCGAACCGAAAAATATAAACACCAAAAATATAGCCAAACACTGACAACCAAATCAATAGAAATTTACAACAAAATTCCAAAAAATATAAAACAATTACCATACTACATTTTTAAGAACAAAATAAAACATATGCTAAGAAAGGAAAATTAAATTAAATACATACAAAAAAAATACACAAACAAGACTCGACGACTGAAGGAAAAATCCAAGAGGCCCTCCATACCATTAGCCCGGGATAGCAGCTCTCGAGGTGAAGTAGAGGGATGCAACAGCAACAGTAACAGATTAATGTTTCCTATATGATCAATTTAATATGTTGTAATTTATATGTATCTGTTGTTATTAATTAAAAAAAAAAAAATTAGAATGCAAAGACTGTAATAAATGTTACGTAGGGCAAACTAGACAGTATTTAAAAAAACGACTGTATAATCATCAATACACTGTAAAGCATAACATAACCGCGGAAACTGCTTTGTCTAAGCATTCTAAAGAATTACGACATAACTTTGACTTTGAAAATGTTAAGATTTTAAAAAAAGAAAATAGTTATAAAAGGAGATTAATATATGAAATGATATATGTACACCCACGGACTTTACTTATGTCCGGTATTTAGCGGTACAGCCTGCGCTCCTGTCATCATGTCCGTTTTATCTTAAAGGCAATAGTGACAGGAGCGCAGGTTGTACCGCTAGGTATCGGACATAACCAAAGTCCGTGATGGTACATTAAAAAAAGAAAATAACGCGGTTAAATTTAGAACAGATATAGACAATTTAAGTATTATTTATAATAATTTAATCACCTAATCACGCCTGAATTTTTTCAAATTAAGCTCTTGACTAGGTTTTTTGCCATGTTTTCCCCTAGTCCTTGAACAGAATTGTTAGAGCTTGACAAAAAAAAATACATTGATATAAGGATCATTATTCTTATGATTACAAATTTACATTTCAAAAATATCTTAAATTGTCCACTATATTGTAAAATAATCCTATCTATCACTGAATTTCTTTGTCTGTAGATAATTTTGTTGATAGCCATGGCTAGTTATTTATTTACTATTATTATTTGACACGAATTAATGTCAATTTTATTCCACTGACGAAGTTGTAACGAAAACCAAATTATATTGTAAAGGTTTTGCAATAAATTTGATCTTCATTCGAATTAGAGTGTTCTAAAAGTGTAAAAAATACCAGGAAAATAAGATAAGTACCTACAAAAAGGTTATAAAAATACATATATTAATTGTATACTTTATACATACTTACCACCCTTATACCAGATGCTTTCATTTAAATTCTGTTTTTGCCTCAGTGTCCTTAGTCTTTTGTGGTTTTCTAAATGGTGGCTACCCTAATCGCTATTATATTACAATTAATTTAAGTCACACAACGCGATCTAGCGACAGTTGATCGGGAACCATGAACAGTTGACATAACCAAGTTTGAATTAGTTTAGCCGAAGTAAGAATAACAACCGCATCAGAATTATAGACATATGCAAGTACATTATGGGCTGCTCGCCTTAGTACATATACATACTTCCATTTATTAGCGCTTATTTGTACAAAATATCAAACATTCACATCTTTTAAGACGTTTACACTGCAGCGAAAATAGTATTATTAACAAATGGGATAAGTATAGATACTTAAAAGAAAGAGAAATTTACTGAATTGAGAAAACATTCAGGTATGTCACAGACATCAAAAGGACGCAACGTGTGAACCACGCTATAGGGGAAAATTTTCTAACAAAGAAATGCAGGAGATACCGACAACTCGGTAACTATCAACTCGTTGAAAATTCTGGCGACGTAGTTGTATCTCGATTGCTTGCTCTGCGTTTCGAGGAAACCACTCTCTTTGATCAAAACGAATTGAATTTTTCGGTGCATTTTCAAACAAGGTTCAGTTAAGGCGGAGTGTTTATAAATAGTTCATTCCTTCATTATTGCCTGTCCGATATACGACATTTATTGAAAATATTTGTAATAGTAAATTCCTTTTTTAAGTAAGCCAATCAATCATTTTTGGAACTAAAGTTGTCGTTGTCGCTGTCATGATACCATCCTTTATCAATTACAAGAATGAAGTTTGTGGAGAAGTTTGGTGGATTTTGTTTTCTATTCATCTGCCATAATTTTCTGCGTTCATATTCGAATGGGGCAATCACCACGCCGGCCTCAAAAATCAATATATTCCATCCTGCGGGTCCTATTATTGGGTCCTTATGTTCTTGTAAATACCTTTTGAACCTTCGTCACTCCAGGTCTTGGAAGAAGTATAACCACTGTGAATGTAAGTACATTTTTTTAGGTTGGTATAGCTGAAACCGTCGCTCGTCTTCTTGTCATAGAACAATGACAATCATAGATCATATCTCGCATCGTTCTTATTCGATACTCCGGGAAAATTCCAACACTCTTCGTTCCTTGTCTCTTCTTACCAGGACTGTTACATTTTATTGCATTGCTGTTTGATGTTGTATTTCCCTGATGAATAATTCTTTCTGTTGTTCGCACCGACACACCAGTTGCTTCATGGGCACATTCTTTTATTTCACCTAATGACACTAATGTACTTTTATGTTTGTGAAAATAATGGTAAACATTAAAAATTGCTTCTCGGGTTTGAGCGTGTTTAACACTTTATAAATCTCTACGAAAGATATTATAATCCGCCATTAACTTATAGCCTGACTACTACTTCCGTAAATAAGCGTGAGCTCACCATCTATTTCGGTGTTTACTATGCCATAGATGAGAATCTGGCGTGAATGTTTGCGTGATGAAACAATTTGGGAAATTTTGTTTAGGGTTTTAGAAATTGCTAGTACGATTAGGTTATCTTTAAAATATTTTCGTATTATGAATTTGACTAATTAGTTCTTTTTATTCCAGGTAAGGAAAAAATATGGACCAACTCGTTTCTTCCGATTTCTGCCGGGTAACACTGACATTGCCAGTAAAATCCTTCTATAGGTGAGATTTATACAGGATTAGTTTTAAATAGCTCACAACAAAAAGGGGGTAAAAGATACTTACGAGTCAATCCTAAATACAATATTTTGTGGATCTATGTGCACGGAGTAATGAGAGAATGATTTTTCTTTAGTTGAGTCCGGCCCTGGCGCATCTAACATATGTATACATGAGAATCACCAGGTTTACATTTTACATATTTAATATCCACTTGGCATTTGCTGTGGAAACATCTGTTCGTAATGACAGCGTATACGAATGTCAAATATATCGACACGATTTTGATTTATGGAGAAACAGAGCAAAATAGTCTTGTGGCAAGAAATTTGTACGCAGAACGTTTTTCAAATCGACATCATCCCTTGACTGCGATGATTGGGGGAGTTGTTTATCGGCTTCGGAATACAAATTCACTAATTCCACGTTACGAATGCTAGATTAAAAATAAGTAAATAGTTTAATATTTACTGTAAAAAGTCCACAATGATTAGAAACAGTTATTATAAACTACAAACTTAAGCGGAATGACTCCTATTGTTTGGAAAAACAACACCGTTTGTTCTCTTTCACTGCCACAGAAAAAGTTAGCCAGCTTTGTAGAAAGCAATCGATCATCTAGGGGCGTTATTGATATTAGTTGAGCTACTACAGTTGTCGAAGCGCCTTATGAATAGTTTGGCTGCTAGTTTGTGAATACGCACTTACATAATATGTTCATATTATTATAAGTATATAGTGTCTTGACGAATATACCACATTCGGTCAGGTCCGTAATATAATTTTCTAAGATAAAAATTTCGTACTAAAACTAATAAATTTATGAATTTCTCATATCTTCGTTATTGTGGTATATTTAGGTGTGATCCTGTTCGGACATTACATATTTACTACTTCGTCTTCTTATTGCTAAGACATACTGTATACAAAGCAGTAACTTACATTAACCCTTAGAATGCTGAGTGTAGAACATATTTTTTTAAATCTTTCATATTTTATGTATTTTCTCTTATTTCATCGTCAAGTATTGTGGATGGTTTGTCCATACTAAAAACGTTACCGTTATGATGTTATTACCGATGGGGTCCCCAGGAGACTCCGTAATTAATGTGCACTCATTTCTCGCGCAATAAATCGGTAGACAACGCCGACCGAACACTATTTTCATGTTTTTACGGCCGCACACTGAGTCAGCAGAGTCGCATTATAAAGACACATATTATGTATTATAAGGTCTGCTTTGGTTCGAATTTGGACGGTTTTAGAACCGTCCACAGACGCGCATTGTAAAAATAGGGTTTTGTTCTGTCGGACCAGTTTTAGATATTCGGTGTTTTGGTTATTCTTAGAACCAAAAAAGGATAGTAATAAAGCTATACTACTATAATTTTTGTAGGAACTGTTTGTGGATTGCTTATGTAATGCGCGTCCGCAATAAAAAAGTATTGTTGGTATAGATGGCATCTGTGTGTGTTATTTTATGTTTTTATACTGTAGTTATATCAATAAATACATACATATGTTAAACATACCTATTTTGTTATTTTCAATTCATTCAATTTTAATGTGGGGTCCCTTGAGGACCCCATATGGTTATTAGTGTTGCCAAAAAGTATACAGTATTTTAAGGGTGAAAACATAACTGGTTTTGAATCATATAAGGTAACTAATTCAAACAATACCAGGCAATTAAACTTTATGACAATCCACAACAAAAACGTCACCAGTCTTAATCAGTTTAAAATTTTATAATAAACTTCCATGCGAGTTCCTGTCGGTTGGTTGTTCTAAACTGTTTAAACGATACGTAAACGCGTTACTAGAATTTTTATTCCATTAACGAATATGTAAACGGGTAGAGTTAATAAATACATATCTGTTTTGTTAGTTTATTTGGTTTATAAGTCTTTGTGTTTTACTGCAATATATTTATTTCATATTTATAATATTTGATAATTTAAACCAATATAACATTGGCAAACTGAGAGGGAAAAAAATTATTAAATTTTAGACTATTGTTGCAGCGGTTTATTGATGTATTGTATACATACAGCTTTTTTGCACTACTGTTTATTTACTATACATATACCTAGTATGTATGTGTATGTATTATAGTGTTGTAATTATATTGTATTGCTGCATATATCTGTTTCGGCAGATCGACTGCAAATAAAGTAAAGTAAATTAAACTAAACTAAATCTGCGCATAGTAGTAGAGCAATTTTAAATGAAATTTTCTAATTTCATTTTTTAAATATTTATGTTTATGTCTCTCTGTCTTGGTCTCGTATAAATACCAGCCAGCTGTTTTTCAATATTAGTATTCATTATTCATACCATCTAACCATTTTTTATCGATTTTTTACTTCCATATGCCTCAACCTGAAAAATCAGCAATATTTCTATAAATACAGGACAAAAAAAAGAAAATGGACGTGAACAGCGTTTCAGGGCCTAAGCTTTCTAATGTGTTACAAATGTTTTTTTTTTAATTTTTAGTAAGGTGCACATTTATACGTGGTTTTTTTATCCTCTTTATTGTCTCTCTTAGATTCGCGTAGCTTAATAGCTATTAAAAGGTTAACCTGTATAAACTTATACCTGTATACAGGTGTCTCACGAGGCTCTGTATCGATTGATATATGGAAGAGTATACATACATTGCAAAATTCTGAAAATTTCGGAGTATAATAAAGTCGATGTGCGTTATTAAACTAAAATATTTATAATAACCTGACGCAGACGGTTATACCGGAAGTGGCTGTCAATTTTGTTATTTTAAATGGAACACCCTATATATTATTACATTTTTCAATTTCTCGCTCAATTTTGCAGTAACTTTAATAAAACAAGTCACTGTAAAGATATTTAATTTGGAAAATTGAAAATTTCTAGAACTGTTGACCGTATAGAATAGAACTCGAACCTGAATAATTTTTTTCGGAAACACCCACCTATTTTTCTCTTTCTCATCAAACTGCTCTTACAAAAATACAAAAAAAAGTCGTTTCAGAATTTTCCAGTGTATACTCTTCCATATATCGATCGATGCAGTTGCTCGTGGGACACCCTTATAACTTATACCTCGAAGGCAGTGTAATTCGACAGAGACACATCTGAAGCTATAATCTAGTTTGCGTCTCACATAATTCATGTAATTATTTAAGCGATTATATCTGAGTAGATGTATACACACACCTTTTGGTTTATGTCATTTCCTATAGAGCATGAACGACATGCTGTTGCGTAACTACGAAATTGAGAGATTATAAATGAAGAAACTGGATACAAATACGAAATGCATTAAGGTTACTGTAATACCATATGATTGAAATAATTAGATTATCTTTGCCGAGAAAATAGCGCATACGACCACATTGCATGTTTCCGAGAAATTGAAATATTACGTGAGTTTATTTTAGGAGGTTGTAAGCGTATGTATTATAAATTACGCTACAAATTCGTACGAATTAATTTCATTTCCATTTTTGGATTAATATCACTGAACCATACGCTTTTTAATGATTAATACTATGACTTAACAGAACGCCCGGTCACATCCATTCGTAATTTTGATTGATCATTATTTTATATCGATGTTGTATATACTTACATACACATATGCATTTTTCATTTAATTTTATTGTAGAAATGATTTTCTAAGTATTGCTTGTGGAGTATTAATTACCATTTTTACATGTTATAAAGTTGAGCGTTTAAAACATTGAGAAACACTATGAAAACACCATCGATTTGCTATGTGGCAGTACTGCAGCTCGCTAAGTCTGAATTATCTACATATACTTATTTATTTTATAATTATCGGTACGCATGACGTAAGCTTACATATATTCTAGCTAATTACTATTTGTTCGAAACATATATACATATATATGTAGTTCGTAGTATAACACGAACTGTGCGGGTAATAATTCTCTTAGCTGGCAAACTCGCTACTTTATTAATTACCGATGATAAGCAACAATAATTAACACAATTAATTAAATCGCAATAATCTCGCCGAACTACTGTCCACGAGGTGACTCCGATTCTGATATCGTTCCTGCTACTAATCCTCGACATTAACGAGTCTAGCGTTTGTATCCCTATGGATGGATCGTAGAGTATTCGACTTCGAGAAAGTTCTACGCTGGAAACTTTCTATTCCTCGTTTATTTTGCCAAGGGCGTACCGTGTTCGCACGGATTTGTTATTTATTAAGCGGTTTTTCAACTACCACCGTCAAAAAGACGTTTTCTGTTTGCTCATTTTTTTAATTACATGACATACGTGTATGAATTTACACAGTATAGTGATGGTCTACTTAAAAAGAGCGACCTATGCCGCTCTGAACACAAATCCTGAAAGCGATGTATGCAGATATGTAGAATAGAGGTACAGCTGCTCCCACAAAAAGGTTAACAATCTGAATCGCAATATTAGTAATATATTTTCAGGTTGTACTTTACATACAACTATGTTTACGGAAGATTCATTCATCTCGCTCATGGTTTCAAATATGTATTTTTATGTCCTATATGAATTTGGTACATTGTTTATGAAAGTTGTGTCGGCGACCTTCCTTGATTTATTAGTAGTTTTCAAAGAAGAGTATTCATTCGGCTTACAGCGCAAAAAGTTTGCTGCGAAGCCACAAAAGGGAAGCACTTGTGTTTATCATTTGTGTTTTTGTATTAGATGTTTATTTAATCGGGTCTTAGAAACGCATTTGAAACCTCGCTTAATAAAAATATATGTATACAGTTACGAACAAATGTCATAGTCATGTTTTTTCATAGTTAAATTAATAAAACGTTTTAATTAGAGTTTTGCATAGCATTACTTTTTGTTCTATAATATTTCCTAAATGGTTAAGTTTTTACTGCTTTGTTTTACAAGATAATACTGACTAAAATGCAAATAACTCTTGTCTGCGATTGTATACATGGCTCAACACCGAACTCCTTTATATTTTCAATAGTAAGAAATTTAAAACACTACATAAAACAGTAAATGTTTGACAGGGATATCGAACTTTTAAGAAGCAAACTTTTGTTAGTTGAAATATTTCCACAATGCTAACCGCACTTGAAAAACAGCGCGCTATCAATTTATTAGATAATGGTTGGTCAATCAGAGGAGTTGCCAGAGAAATGCAAGTGAGTCCAGCATGCATTTGTAAGTTGTGGCGTAAGTGGAATACAATGCTTTCACTAGAACGACAACCTGGCACTGGAAGAAAACGCGTTAGCACACAACAAAAGGATAACCAATTTGTTAATTATGTTCATCAAAATCCATTTACTAGTTGCCGAAAAGCAGTAGAAGCAACAAGGTTTACGGGAAGTTTAACCACTGCACACCGTAGGTTGGCAGAAATAAATATAAAGAATTACCGAGCCGCAGTAAAACCACGGCTAACAGACGCCCAGCGGCGACAGAGGTTACGCTTCGCACAAACGTGTGTTGATAAGGACGCACAATTTTGGAGTAAAGTTATATTTTCTGACGAATCATCGCTGCAATCATATCCCAATTCAAATCAAAATAATAATAATAATACATGCCTTAACATCCCACAACAGCTTGCGCCAATTACAGCAAATAGCAAATTGCCTTTAAAGAATTGTGAAATCCCTTACAGTAAACAATCAATGTCCTTCCATTGAAAATAAGAAAGTAGGTATCGACGACCGGTATAACGAAACGTCTCCAGAGTTGAGAATAATGTTGAATAATTCGTCGGTTGGGGTTTTCTTGACAACATTTTGGTCTCATTCGTCAAATGGCAAGGGATCTCCAGAAAATGATAGTGTACGAATAGTAAACAGCCAGTATATTGGTAACGAAATAAAATTAACCTACCACTTTTACTGTTTTTAGTAATTAATTTAGTATACATTATCAAATAATATGATACGGGACACGTTGTATATACGAAATAATTCTATATATTCTAATAAACCAATAAAAATATACAGAAACAGAAAATCTGTTTTACCAAGAAATACATCAAAATATGTCAACGTATGCATTTCTGTGTTTTGATAAAAAAAATAAATCAGAAATGAATATTCTTATGTCGGATAAATACTCAATGAATCATACATAACGTTTGTTTATGTCGATAGAGCGCTGCCGTAGTAAAAGGTAAAGTCCGTCCTACATGAGCTCGTCGCACATATTTTCGCGTAGGTTGTTAACTTTTTTTCGGTAGCAACTGTACATTTAAAACTGTAGATAATTATTTTCGAAACCGTGTTATCAAATGCTGTATTATAAACAAAAATAACATAAATACGGCTTAAAACCCGGACAAACCCGGCAACATGGGCCAGCGTATGATTAATAGACGCTCCATTACAGTTCAAAAACATTACAAAAAACGCAGATATGTTCAGATGATTTCCACAAATATGACATAAAGGCATACCAAAATTTGTAGGGGAGAGCTGAAACCAGTTTCAGTTTAATCTCAATCCTTCAAAAAGAGAAATGTTAATTCAAATTGCAGTTCAAAGCTACTACATACATACATATAAAGCAAGAATACACAAGCTGATAGTGAAATAAATAAATTAAAATAATTAATTTGGTTTGAATTTAATCAGAAATTTAGTATAAATAGAGAATATTTAACACTCACAATATGCATCAATACATTGTGTAAGAGATACATATTACCATATACATACATATGTAGTACGTTAGAAAAGTGGACAAAAAAGGCAAATGCAAGTTTAGAGATTAGGAATATCACGAATAAACTAAATGTGTATTATAAATATATGTATACAGGGTTTTCCACGTAAGCCGTTCCTAGCACGTAATGTCGTTACTAGGTGAGTCAAAATAAAATGATTACACTCATGAACCACTTCCGGTTATACCGAAAATCATAACCAATGTTGATTCCTTATGAGCTGTTATAACATTTTGTATTAAGGTTCCTTATGTCAGAAATTAACCGTTTTTGAATTGTTTTGATTTTTGCGATATTTTTTGCTTCCTCAAAGGACCTTCTAACATCACACACATATCTAACCCGTGAATGAACCGAATTGTTTCATATTTCTGCTGGAGGCCGCAAAATGTAGAAGAGACTGTTTAACACTGTTTGCATTGAACAGCGGTATGTGTCCCTATGTTTATCTGTCGTAGTTTTGGAGTTATTAATAATTATTCCCTAAATTGAGCATTCCCAAGAAAAATCGTGGTAGTAATCCATGAAGAGTAAATCTGACCTGTCAAAATTGTCACAGGGCTTATTTCGTGTTTAGATTTTAAGTTGTTCACAAATATGCTGGGCGAATTAAATATTTATTCTAATAGAGATTATGTTGGTAAAATTCCAATTTTTGGGTTGATCAGTTGTCTGCCTCTTTTCACTGCGACAAATGAGATCTACTCTAAATAGTCTTAATCCTTTAGTGTGAATTGATCTCCAAACTTCTGAAGAGTGTGAGGATCTTCTTGTGAACTATTGCTCCGACATTCACCGGTTTTTAGTGTGCCTGTTCAAAGTGACGGTGCCTACGACGAACTACCGGAGCGTAGTCGTACACCCTACCCAACTTCTTGAGATCATACCTGAAAGGGTGAAATTAGCATATATAACTTGCCACCCTACTCAACTTCTTGAGATGATCAGAATTGGGAAGCAGAATGGCATAATGCCGTCTTCAGCGACGAATCGCGATTCTGTCTAGTATGCACGATGGCCGTAGAATGGTACGACGCCAACGTGGAGAACGACGCGACATTAGATTTGCTGTTGAGAGATATGTACACATGACTGTTGGAGTAGTGGTTTGGGTGCTATTGCTTATGGTAGCCGATCACCACTTCTGTTTATTCGAGGCAGTATGACAGCTGCGCGTTATGTTTATGATGTCCTACAAAGCACTTTACTACCTTATTTAGATGGCCCTCCACACGTCCTTTTTCAGCAAGACAGTGAACGTCCCCATATTGCTTGTCGAACGACTTCCTCGAAGACTTTCCCTAAAAAGCACGCGTTAATGTTTTGCCGTAGCCAAAAGGGGAGGAGACTGTCCAGTTTGCACCATCCTTCACAAACTTTGGCACAGTTAATCAACAAAGTTCAAGTTGCTTGGGACAAAGTATCACAAGCAGATATCTATCATCTCATTTTGTCGATGCCTAGACGTCTATAGGAGTGTACTTAGCCACTGGGTCGCCCAACACATTATCAAATTTTTTCGTGTTACATATTAATAAAATTTATTGCAAATATTATCGTTAGATTTCTGATGTAAAGCTATCACATTGCCAGAAAATCAACTTGAACAGTTGATTCCTTCTGAGTATAACACTTCTATTGTCACTGAGTATATTAACGATCCGCCTTCATACATGACACAATCTTTGTTGTAAATCTAACAAGGGAGAATGTAGTAAAAGCCTGTCAACACATACCAGGATACCGCAAAGTTTAAAGAGAGTTTTGTTTTAAGTGCTTAAATTTAATTGGTAAACGGATAAGAATTATTTGTGTTGTAACGTATCTTTTTACTTATGTGACCAATCGTCGAACTATTGATGTTGATGCACCTATCAAACGGTACATACAAAGTAGTGTTCCAAAGTCTATTGACGTAAGGTACCGTAAACTAGCGAATCGCAGTTAGTGAGGATAATTATTTTTGTCCATGCTATACGGATTTGTACAAACAATAAATATTTCATCAACTATTAACCTACCTATCGCTGCAAATACTTAATAATCTATTTCAAATACAAAAGAATATTTCAGAATTCAATCAGAATGTAGATTTTCGTTGTTATAATAGTCAGTATGCACAGGATCTGATAAGACCGCGTCATAGGCTTGTGGCAATAAGTAAATCGATTTTGGGCAACACTATAGCCACACCCAGCTCTGCGATATGTGATATTTATTAAATTTTGTTGCAATTTGAGGTAACCATTAGTTTTTAACTATTTCTGTATTACTGAAATTTCAAAATATTACTCCTACCAATGTATATATTTAGATTATGTCTCTCGGAAGAAAGAATCTTTCTTAGCGGTTACACATCCGAATTGTGTACAGTACAGTGATGTTTGTTTAAATAACGTTATTTCATGTAAATAAAAATATACTTAACAGTAATTTGCTATTGTTCTCACTTCGTTATATTCACTACAATCGACCTTCTTTTGTTAGACGTAACAGAAGTAATACAATGCAATTGTTCTCTGAACTCTTTTTGTTCCGTCTCTTGGAAGTTTGTTTATTCAGATTGGAGTCGAAGAATTCTCGTTGAATTAACGACGAAAGTACTTAGCGAATGGATAGATAGGAAATAAATCGGTTACTTGAACACCTCTTTTGCAGAAAGCAGCACTTAGAGAGTTTGTTTTATTCATGAGATAAAACTATTCTGTATTATTCGGTGAAGATCATGTAATGAAGTGAATTCATGTAGTTTTCTGCAATAGTACAAAGGTAATTAAGCAATTAAATGCACTTCAATTGCAATCTTTTTTAGTTATATAGTTTTTTACTACTAATATAATATATGTTCCCATGTATGTATTTGTTTCTATCTGTAAGCCCTTTATCCAATGGATCCATTTCTTGCTTAGTGGGAATTTGTCGATCCTTATGATTGCTCTCTTAATAATTAGCTCATATGTATCGCAAGCATGGATTATGGCGAAGTTTGTTCTTCTTGCTGCTTCATGAGTCATATTTGCTTTATTTCAAAGTTAGCATAAATTGCAGTTGCTAGGTTTTTACTTAATACCTGGACATGACTTTTTTATAATCAAAGTATAAAGTTATCATAAAGTACGGGATATACTTTAGATTATTATAACTTTTTAACAAATTGGATTAATAATAAGAAATAAACCTAATCTAATTAGTTAAGGAATGGGATTTAGGTTGCCCAAAACCAGTTACGGCAATTGAGCAATATAATCTCCATTTTATTGTAAGATTACCAACCTTTCCTCCACTTTGTACACAGTATTCCGTAACCTTTCTGGTTGAATTCCACCAATTTGCTCCGTAATATTGCATTTTAATTCTTGTAGCGTTCTTAGTCCTTTTTTGAACTTTTTGAAACTTTCTAAATAACCTCATAGCCAGTAATCCACTGGATTAGGATCAGGTGATCTTGCTGGCAATGAATTTGTGAAATATCTTCGTAACACACGACTTCGAAAAACATTGATTAACAATTCTTTGACTGGCAGCAAAATGTGCGGGGGGTACTTCATCCTGCATAAAAATGATGTTTGCAATTCCGTGGTGCTCGTTTTGCAGCTGTGGAATAACATACTCTCTTAACATTTGCTAGTACCGTTCACCGTTTACAGTTACAGATATGCATTTCCTCACAGATATATGGACCAATGATAAATTCTGCCGTAAAACGGCACCAAATGATGACTTCCTTGTCATGAAGACCTTCTTGAACGTGGATTCTGTGCGGACCAGATTCTACCGTTTTGAGTATAAACTCCACTATTCAGAGTAAAATGTGTCTCGTCTGTACATAAAAGGCGGGATAACCATTCGGGTTCAATTTCCATCTGAGCCATTATTCGCAAAGGAAAATCGTACCTAGTAGCCAACCTGCCTTCTTTAATTCAAACAGCATTTTCAACTGATATGGACATAGTTTTAGAATTTAGCGTAAAATTTTCCAAACTGTGGTATACGGCACCTGCAATCGCTTGGATATCGCAATTGCACTAGTGATTGCTATTGGGTTACCTCTGTCTATGTCCTGATTTTTATGAAGAACCTCTGTGACCTGGACAACACCAATTCTTGGTCTTCTGGATCTTGGTACTAACAGACCATGCCACTAACAGACCATGTCCTTTCATATTTCTGTATCAAATTGCTTTGACTTGACAAGGCCCCGCTCTCAAACCCATTCTCGTGCGAAACCTTCGTAATCCAGCGGTTTAATTTCTTCTGCATTCATTTTAACACCCAGTTCTTGTTTGTATATTCATGCTATTACAGTTTGAATCGTTTGCAGGTAAGTTAATGTGTTAAAGGAAATGGTATTATAGCTCTTAACCGATAATTGTTTGGGTTTGCTTGTTTGAATTTGCATTTTGAATTTTTTCGATTCTTATAGCCAAGCGCCATCTTTTGTACAAGCATTGAACACTTCTGTTGGTGGTCTTCAACCAAGAAAATCCCTTTTGCAGATAACTTAAATACATTTAAAATTGTCCCTTTATTTATTTATTATTCTGTATTATATTCATTATTTCTACGTTTGGCAATGATCGTAGATATATAAAACTTGGTATATGTAGTTTTTCCCGTTTTTTGTAAAAATTTGGTCATATTTTGGATTTTGATATATTTGGATGGACCAGATATTTGCCAAATTTTGATTGAATTTATCAGAATTTAAGACGTCTTTTTCTTTATCAATTCTTTTGCGAAATAATACGTACAGTTTGACAAAGTTCAACTGAAACAGCGTAGTACAAGTGGGCTGGGCTACGCCGGGGTCAATTCCGGTAATTAGGCAACGAAGAAATGAAATGCAATCACCGTAAGACCCCTGCCGTCTTGAAGAGCACGTCATCATGCAGTACTCTGTGATTTGCACGTTCGATGATGTGGGCGTGGCGAATAATAGTTTATAGTGGCACGAGCCCCACACACACGTATAGTAATAATGCCGGTCAAAATATCTGGAACATCGTGTCAACCGCGCCAACCAAGGTACTACATATAAATAAAATACTGGCACTTTATTTTTGGCTTGTAGTATAACGAGGTCATCGAGTTCGCTCCGCCTTAGTGCGCCGTGATGACTCACTGTTTCAGTTGAACTTTGTCAAGCTGTATCCGTATATGGTTTCTTTTTTTAGAACCATAATTCTTTTATTTTGTTGTTTGCGTCTGATAACCAATTCGTTATTACCTTTTTCTTTGCGTGTATTATTTCTTTTTTCAATTCATAGGTATTTGCCAGTTGTGTATGTTTTGCAATTTTTAATATAAGAAATAGTGCATCTAGTAAATTCTTCATACCATTTAGCTCTTCTCTCTACCTCAATTTCTTTTGCTTTCTACATCTTCAAAACTCTCGCAAATTATACTACAAACGTTGAGTGCATGAGTCTTCGGCTTCCTTTGAAAACAAAATTCTCTTCACAATTTTAGTCTGAAACGTATGTTAAAGTGTATAATTTATACATGATGTCTTTATGGTTTATAGGGTAATCAATCCCAATCTAATCTACCCTCCCAATCTTCTGCTGCGTCAAATGATCCGACATATGTAGATTTGATGCGTGAAATTGTTGCTACATCAATGTTAAAGTTGTTTATTCAAAGTCAGTGCATTCAGTTTACGGATTAATAATTGAACACTAGGATTTACTGCAGTTATTGTGTTTGTGCCGAACTGCTTGCCGTTATTGCGTGTTGTATTGGCTCAATTTTTTCATCCCTTTCTTGCGTCTTTCTAAAAATCGACATATGTGAGCACCTGATAGCCTGGTTCCGTGACTTCTCCTAAAAATTATAATAGTATTGAAGATTTGAGTTACAAATAATCCGGATTTTTTACATTTATCTTCTCTTATTTTTTCAATTCCATTGGTATTAAGATATTTTTTTCTATATTGGTCTTTCTCGTTTCAGAATTAGGGAGATCAGGTTCTGATCTTCTGAATTAATATTATATATTATATATATGTATATTAGTTTTGGATTTGAAAATGTCCAAATACTTCCATCCAGAAAAGCTTTTCTTGGCCCAGCTCAGTTCCGATTTGTTTTGAAGCTTTCTTTATGGCTTAGTTTATGTCTTTATTATTAATACTCCATACATCTTTTAGTTTTTCACAGAAGCATTGTAGTGGTAAGTGAGTAATGTTTTGCAGACGCCCCCAGTAGTTCTTTTCTAAAATGTTTATTTTCTGCTGGTTATTCGTAATAATTGAATCCGAGAATTGTAGTATATTGGCGCATTCTCGTAAACACTCCAGGAATCTAAAACGTTACGTCCTAACACAAAATTTAAATCCAACAGAAAATTTCAATAGACTTCTGGTAATTCTTTTTGACGACAAATTCTTGAGAAATCCTCACTGTTTAACGTCCACTACGATGATCTCACATTATATGTATATTAGTTGTAATTTAATTTCATTTGGGGATAAGGATTTAATGTTTTCTGAGTCTTTAAAGCCTTCTTTAGCAATATCGCTTCATATGAAGTAAAAATCATTACGGAATGAAGAAACGACCTGCTCAGCCCACAAATTACCTTACTGGGATATAGCCATCACTTCGAACGCGGATGCTATGCAATGCTGTAGGTCATTAACAATAACTTCCAACTTTAGGTAATCAAACTTCTCCTGCCACTTTCGAAAGCAATAATAACCCGCGTTGAAAGCTCTCTGTGGGTCCTCTTAAACGTTGCGGAATTAATGCCCGTTTCCTCCGTGACCAATTAAACTATACACCAGGTAGGCTATGAAAATTGGATGAACACAGATAGGAAGTAGGATGTAAAAGACGGCAAATAGAAAGTGAGATCAGAGTTATTTATCTCTCTCTTCTCGTACGTTTATGCTTAACTGCGATCCAACCGGGAACAAATCCGGGGAACAGATAAGGTTATCCCGAGCACTAACGGTGATAAAACAAAGTATATTCACGCCAGAATTTAAATTGTTACGATTATATCTCATACTGCTAACCTAACACTGCGAGCTATTTCACACCATGCTTAATTGCATATAACCGCTTTCTTGCATTCTGCTGCGATTATTTGTTATTAGGCAAAAATCTGTACTACACGGAGAAAATTTATAGTATTTATAAGTATAAATATACTGCATTTTAGTATAATTTATTGCTATATATAGGACAGCAACATAGCATACTAAATTAAACAATAAATTTATTCCTGGAAATTAAGTACCTATTATACTTCAATTTACTATATTTTATAGTAACTTTAAGTAAATTGCTTGTACTACAATTAGCAATAATTTGTACTAACAGATTTACAAAACCTTTTCACAAATACGAAGACCGCGTCATACTGCATCTCATTCTTTTTACGTACGAGCGCCTTAAACCTTCTCTCTCTCATTTCATTAGTGTTCCAACGTGCATAAATTGAAACTACCTTTATTTAAAAACCAATATAAATACATACTTTTAAAAACCAATGAACTAGTTTTGCTAGATGTTGTAAATAATTTTTATTTAAAAATTTCATCAAATGTAGCAAACCTTTTGTTTTAATCTTAAAACATTTTGTTTTAAGATTTTAGCAACAAAATTGTTGTTGGCCATTAAACACAGTGTTCGTAATTTTAATACAATTTATACTATTCATAAGTATAAATTTCTAAATAAAATGTTTTGCTGTCACAGTTTTCTCAGTGTAGCTATTATTTTTATTAAAAATATCTTATGTCGTTTCCAAGGAAAGTAAACAATCAGGGTTAATGTTTAATTTACAAAAAATCATCACGGTAACCGTGCTGCCATGAACATACAAAGCATTTATTTATAATTTGACTAAAATTAAATAATACACAATATTATAATACATCTCAATGAGCAGCAAGAATATTGGCTACTTCATCGCGTATATTTTGCATTTGAAGATTAGCCTCTCCATTGTGAATTTATTCTTCTACTTCTACATTTAATAAACAATCTTGCACAGCCTCACTTGAGTCGTCATTAATTAAATTGTGTAAAACACAGCAAGCCCTTATGAAATGGCAAATGCGTTTGTGTCCTCTTAATTTAACATACTGCAATTGTTGAAAGCGTTGTTTCAAGATGCCAAAAGTATGCTCTATTGCAACTCTACATGATAACTTTCTATTAAAATTTTTTTGAATGGGTGTCAAGTGGCCGTTATCCCGATAGGGAACTAATACATTCATTACTAGTGGATACGCACTATCGCCAAGAAAATAATTTCCTAAAAAAGGAAGTATATATTATGTTGCTACTTTAAAAATTGGTTGCTGACCTACTGCAAAGCCATTATTTTTTTCATACAGAGTAGAATTTCTAAAAACTCGTGCATCATGCACAGATCCCGGATAGCCAATAAAAATATCTATAAAACTTCTTTTTTCATTGCATGCTCCTTGCAGCACAATTGAATAAAAATCTTTCCAATTTAGATAATCTATATCCCCTCTTGACGGTTTATCGATTGGGATATGACAACCATCAATGCACCCTACAATATAAAATATATATACCATATATAATTTGGAAAATAAAATTAATACACAACTTATCAATGATCCCTGGAAATCCACACTTCTCAAAAAAATATTCTGCCGTCTGTGTTTGTTCTTGCCTTGTTGGAAATCTAATAACATTTTCAGCTAATCCATTTAAAAATGAAGATACTCTCATTATTACTTCAAAGACTGAACTTATTAAAAGATCAAATAGATCACCAATTTGTCTATAACCATCTTTATGTGATGCAAATCATACAAAAATTAACATAGATTTGTAGGCTGTCACATTTAATCTTGAACTTGCTGAATCATATTAACAGTACTTATAATTATAATGTCAAAAGTACCTCACTAACGATTACTCAAAAGATCTTGGTAAATTGATGAGGAAAAACTGTCACTTAAAAAAGTCATTATATCTCTACAGAACCGAAAATGTGTTCTGAATTCCATGTCATTGTATTTTGAAATTACCTAAACATGAAAAAGGTTAACAATAATGGAATAGTTATAATCTCATCGCACAAATCTTTAAGTACATACATCAAAATAATTTTCAATACATTGCCGACTGTTTAGAGAATACCGAATTATTTGAATAATTTCCATTTCATCATCTGAAGAGGATGTAGTATCTAATAAATCATCATCATCGCAGGCAGAGGCAATTGCTACTTGTGTTATCATATCCATTATAAAACTGACAAAAGACAAGGAGTGCCTGTTAATGAAATAAATTTTGTCTAAACTATTGAAGATAAAACGTATGTACATAGCAAACAACAGACAGCTAAAATTCAATAGGTAAAGCAAGTACCTAATTAAACTTCTCTCTAAGGAACATAATTTTTAATTTATTTTCATGTAATTTCAACAGTTCTGCATAAAGAATGGTGAAGAAATGCATCTTGTAAAACTTACCTAAAATACAAGAACGACAGCAACCGAGCGACCCAACACGTACATATGTATCAAGATATGATATTTATGTATTTACAGGTTGTTGCTTGACAGATTGTTCAATAAGCTTATCTTCCGTTCAGTAGGCTCGGTATTTTAGCAGTCGCTTGAAATCAGATTTATCCGCTGAAACTGATATACTTGCTGTTTCTAATCTGCTACACTTGCTATTTTTGACAAAACTTACCAAAGTTAGCAATTCAAACGAACAGGCCTTTTATGTAAAGCATGAGCTCATATTTCAGAACCGTACAGCATAACAGAATGTATAACAGTCAAAAGTAATGTTTTTTGTCTTAAGCGAGAACTTCCAGAATTGGCGATAACTCGACTAAGATTTACAATCATTTCCGCCGCTTTATCGTCTTTTTTAAGGATACGTTGACAAAAAGCGAGCATACTATCAATTGTAACTACTGGGCATCTAATAGTTAGGTTAGATGTAATTTCCACATCGCCCACTCTCATGGGTATAATTCTTTTTATTCTGTTTCTAGTGAGAATAACTATTTCTGACAGGTGTCAGGTGACCTTGCATCATTTATTTTCCTTATTGACTGACTTTGATCTGTGCTACTCCAAGATTCGGCGCAAGAAATATCATCTCTGGTAATTCCATTCGTAATAACCCATCATATAGAATATTCCATAACTCAAAGCCTAAAATGGATCCTTGAGCGGCTTTAGAGTTCACGGCAATTGGTCATGTCAACCACGCTATAGGCGAAAGTCTTCTGACCGCTCAGTCTAGTTACCGTGACCTTTTGGTACCCCCAGACACCTCTTGCTCCTGAAGAAGCCGCTTTCATTAGTGGCAAAACGTCGAGTTTAATATTGTATATCTTGTGCATTTATTTGTACTGTATATATTTTATAAACCACGACACGGTCAGCACCCGGAATTCCAAATATCTGTATATAATTATTTAGAGAAAAAAAAACAGTAAATCGAGGTAATCGGTCTGAATCGGTCAGACCGACTACCTCGATTTACTGTTTTTTTCTCTAACAAGCACGGTCGATACATCATTTTTCGTTAAGAATAAAATACATATTTAAACGTAACAAGTATAGCTATTCCAATATTCTGAAAGGAAATTTAAATTAGGACTGGAAACTCCAATATTTCAGTTCATTATTATCACTAAAGAATGACTCCCAACCTAAGGCATTCTCAATTCGGAAAAAGCTTTCATCTAACATTCCTTGTGTTGAAAACACCCCCCACGAACATCGAAATTAAGCTTTGCGAGGAAAATTAAACCAGCAGATACCGAGCCATTACATTTCGGACGAGAACCAGCTAAAATATATTTTAATGTAGGTTGGAGACATCAAACAGATGTTTAACTAGTAATTTACTTTCATTTAAAGACGGAAGATTTATAATCATTCAATGTTACAATTTGTACGTTAAACGTTGAAACTGTTTTGACAGAACGTTGAAAGTCTGAAGTCAATGAAAGTTGATTTTTCTAATTATAAATTATAAATGGAATAGCTCTAATAGTTACATATATGTAGTTTTTCAATCAGGGAGGATTATTTGTTTAACTTACTCAAGTAATCATAGAATGATTTTTCTTCATCAACAAGCATCACGCGTCTGCATATTACATACTTTCGCAGCCATTCATTGTAATTTAACGTCTTGAGAGATTTGATCTTTAGACTCGAAACCCACAAACGTGCAATTTGTTAAATTTAGTTATTGCATTTATTATCCATTTTGTCGGTATGTATGTGTGTTTGTATTTAAGGGAAGAAAATTAATCCCTAAGTATGCATAGTACATACATAAATACTGTGTTTTTAATTAAAGATTCAACTAACTGTTCAAATAAATACAGATTTTGGGAAATTGTATTCAACCAGTAAAAGCTTTACCATTTATACTACACGGAAATATAAGTATCAAACATAAAACGAACGTTGCGCTTCTGTTTAGGCGGTTCAGGTTATGTTTAATGTTTAGTTCTATGAGTTATTTTCTATGCTTATCGACAATTTCTTTTTGACTTAAAAATTATGGAAGGCACAGTTACCCTTAATATTTGAATTTTAAATGAAGTTTTACAAGAACTAACATTCTCTTCTACGGAAGTGGAATATCTTAAGAAATTGCGTATGTTTTAATATATGCATAGTTGTAATATGTAGTAGGTAATATAATAAATAGGATAACGTTCATAAGACGCGGCGTTATGTCAGAAAATGTTTTTTAATATTAAATGCCATGAAATTTGTGAGGTAATAAACCGAAAATATAGGTCATGTCATTGAATATGTTGTTTTTTATTTAAAAAAAGTTCAATTTTTCTAAAAAACACCCTTACATGATAATAATTCGAGTTACGATCTAGTGGAAAGGCCACTTTACTTTTTCTATACTATTTTATAGAAACCAGAAAAAATAGTCAGAAAAGGTATCATGTAAAATCCAGTTTGCACCAAACTATACAAGATGCTATACTATTTTAAAAACTAGACCCTGTCCCATTTTTGTTTCTAAATTGATTCTAGCACATGCGCAGAAGTAGTTTTGGCAGATTGGGCAACATCGGAAAATAAATACAAGTTCAGTATATAAAAAAATAAGGAAAATAAATATAATCATCAATACACTGTAACGCATAACATAACCGCGAAAACTGCTTTGTCTAAGCATTCTAAAGAATTAAGGATAATAAGGTAGGCTATGTTAGTCAAGTTGGTAGAACTTCAAAGCTGTTCAGTAGCGCTATTACGTATTGATTTGTTGTACTCCCACCTAAAAAAGTATTTAGAAAATCCTAGAATAGAATCTAGTATAGAAAGTGTATGAATCTAGCATGGTGCAAAGTCGCCTTAAGACTAGATAGTTACTTACTGGTCGTAGACTAAATTGAGAAACACTCTGTATTACTTTGTTTATAAGTATAGTAATTTTTGAGTACCTTCTTTAACTTTTATAGTGAGCCACTTCTTAAAAGTTCTAAATTCTATCTACCCCTTGGCTTGCGACTATATGGTTTACTACAATTGCCCAGTTATATTTACATGTTCTGAATAACACGGAACGGAAAGCTTACAATAGACGAGTTTTATTGCTGTTTGAGTCGATTAATATAATCCCGATTGTACATACATAGGTTGACTATACAAACTTTGGCATTTTATAACATTGTTGTTATAGATTAACAATGATTAAAATATAGCTATCTGATTTAAATTGCTCAATGATAAATCGAGATCGACATGGATAATGACAAATAATAACGAATAGATAGTTTTTACAAAAATAACGAAATTGGTGTATTCATACAGTGTTTTAAATTAAAAATTTGAAACCATACCAGTAGAATTCGATTTAGTCGCAGCCGCATGAGAATTGTTTGATGTTCTATGAATATTTACGTAGCATTTTGAATAATTCGAAACTCAAAACTACCGAATACCGATCTTTAATTAAAGTTTGCCTCCAGATTTAATTAAAATCGTGGGTGTAATAAGATTATCCAATGATCACAAAGCTTACGTATATGAGATAACGTTTAAAATTGGGAATGACAGCTGTGATATTTTTTAGTCTGTACTTTATAGCATTTTAATGTAAATGAACTTATACATAGATATTTTTAGTCGCTATTCTGTTTTAGTGGTCAACATTGTTATGCCGCCAATCGGTGTACACTTTGAGATTATTACGAGAGATAGAAATTCCGTTAAAATAGAAATGTAAATTATGCTATTCGTTGAAATATGTATTTATAAAATCTCCAGAACCCGTGCTTCGGATATCGTAATAAAAGAAAATAGAAAATAAATTTGAATTTTTGTTTCAATCAGTGGATTAAATTTTTCGTAGATGGCACTAAATCTAAAATAATTACCTGTATCGTTTTCTTGTATTTTTAATTATAATAATACAATGTATGTAATACGATCACGATTTTTTCAAGGGTATGCCAACAAAGGTAAGTTGGTAGCTGTTGACGATAATTATTATAAACTAGTACTATCAACATTGAATTCTACATATCTAATTTTATTAAAGGCTATCATAACGGTCGATGATTTAATTCATACATGGGTAATTAGTAATTATTCACACCTGTCATCGTTGTTCAAGGATCTGCATTCAAAAGGATAGACTCTTATTTGGAAATAAACCTTAGTTTCATTTTAATGTTGACTACTTAATAATAATAGTAGTAATAGAACTTTATTGTCCAACACGCTACCAACTCAAAACAGGACAAAAATAAATAAAAAGCAATTCAAAGCGATAAATGCTAATGAAAGTTGCATTTTTGCATTGATAAATGCAAAAATTAAACATATCTAACAATAGCGCTAATAACAAAAGTTAGGATACAATAATTACAAATACTATAAGTACTACAACGTATTTGTAATGGAGCATATATAATAATAATTGGTGTTCGGAAATAGTTGGTTCTAACTACCGGCAAATGATAAGAGCACTGAGTCCTTGAGGGAACACGATCGACAAGGAACATGATACGTTGAAAAAGGAAAGGACAATCCGTGATGTTGTTAAACAGATTGTTTAAAAATTTTAAACACAACCTCTCTAGTTTCAAGGTTAATGAAATTGACTGTGTATAGCTTTAATTCAGATTCAAACGAATTGTAGCAAACTGGTATTTGCAAAAAAAATGAAGCTGCTATCAAAGAATACACCTAAACCAAACATAACAGATTTTCATTCAAGAAAAAAATCTATCATATTCTGAGAGAAGGCCAAAGGCAATGTTGTATGTGCGTATCGATGACACCATGCAACCAACTTATCACAGTCAGATTGAAGGATGATTGAGTCGTCCATTGTACAAATCTGATTGTTAAGTTTAACGTTATCAGCATAGACACAAACGATACAGGAGAAGGAAGGTAATCGACCATTAATAAATAAGTTGAACAAAAGACGCATTAAATTGGAGCTTTGCGGAACTTCAGAGCTGGCAGGATTATTTATTTAGCTATTAGCTGATATATGATAACATTAATAGCAAATTGTAGTAAAAACAAACAAGTATATAAGTAATTTTAGTTATCAAATATTTATATAGGTAACATAAAATACATATTTGTATAATTGTAAATGAGAAAGGGCTTTTTTATATACTCAATCGATTCTAATGGAGCATACAGAAAGCATTCACTTGAGTTGCCATCGTAAACTCTCAGTCTATATTCTTGGGATATAGACCTGATACTTTGGTCTGCTTCACCACAGTTGCATGTCGGAATCAGACTCTTGCCCGATTTATGAAGTTCGGATCTACAGCATACATGATTAATTCTGATTCTATTTAATGTCGGCCACGTTTTCTGATCCAAACAGTTGAAGAAGTTTAAAATGGTCGGTTATTTAGCAAGTTGGGAGAAGACTCGTACGAAGGAAATCCAGTGCAGAGAACATGGCATCGGCGATCACTCAAATATTAATCAAGGAGTTTGATAAATGGTGGAACAAAGCTAAATAAACTTTTTTTGTAGGAATATTATAACCTATAGTAACAAAAACTCGTGGAAGATCAGCGTAAATAATATCCACTTGTTTTCCGTCAATTAACACAAGATGTTGGTTTTGATGCTGTGTTTGTTGGGATGATCATTCTTCTTTGCATGCGTCTGTTATTAAGAAATTTGATTGGATTACGCATTCTGCAGATCCTAGCGGAGGGTTTCAGAAACCGAGGCGACGGCCGTCGATATATTGATGAATTAGAAGACAACTGTTGCTCACTATGTTTTTGTATTCATTGGTAAATGATTGCTCTCGGCGAAGATGTGGAGGTCGAATGTTTTTCAGCATGGGTAGCCAGCAGTTTTGTATATATATTATTCCTCCAAAAATTATTCGCATCGTATTGTTGATGCCTTAGAGATAGGACTATTGCGTCTTCTACTTTCTTTTAATTGAACAGGTCTACACCCACATGTTGAAATGGTCTAGCGAGGTTCACCCGACTAGAAGGAAGATTGGCTTAGCTTTGAAACATATGACACATTTGTGAATAACAGCTTTCACCGCGTTTCTTAATGAAAGTGGCCAATACTTCAATCGAACTGCTGCCATAGTAGAGTTAGTAGTAGTTAATTGAGTACCCGAATGCAGATGCCTTGCATGTTCATTTTGTATTATTAATTCGGTAAGCCAATGCTTAGCAGGAAGCAAACTTTGATGCTTGCGCTGATACGCAATATTGGAACGGTGTAGTCGTCCATCAACCCTAAGAATAGCTTCGTTGTCTATAAAAGGATTTAGGGATAATAGGCGGCTGTCGTTATCTAATTTGCCGTTCTTGGTCAGTTGATGAATTTCCTTAGGAAATGAGGATGCCTGTGTAATTTTTATCAGTGTAATCATAGAGGTATTTAGCTCAGATGTAGTTAAAGAACCAAATACTTTATTTTTCGCTTGACACGCTCTACACTTATTTAGAAAGCGTTTGCAATAAGCCGTAGGTAATACGCACTAATCTGGTCAGACTTGAATATCTTTCAAATAAATCCATAAATCCGTTTGACGGCAGATTGCAACAACCATTCCTTTTCGCTCAGGAATTTCCGCCTCTTCTACCGATGTGGCGATAGGCCACTCGAAGTTCTTTTGTTGAAGCCATTCTGGTCCTGACCACCACAATTCGTTATCCTTTAGTATGCAAATGGGGCTCCCACGCGATAAAACATCAGCAGGGTTGTGATTAGTGCTAACATGACGCCAAGAAGCAGGATCCGATAGTTGGTGGATTTTACCGACTCTATTTGCTACGAAAGTTTTCCAAGTCTTTGATGATGATTGAATCCAAGAAAAAACTATTTTCAAATTGGTCCAGTAATGTGCCTTCAAATTGCTAATACGTAGAGTTTTCTTTATACGACCCATTACTTGAGCTAGAAGTAAGGCCCCGCATAATTCTAACCTAGGTAGTGTTGTTGCCTTAAGAGTTGAAACTTTGGATTTTGCACATAATAGATGACATGATATATCATCTGACGCATTTGTGGTTCGCATATAAATACATGCCCCGTACGCTTTTTCGCTAGCGTCGCAGAAACCACGAATTTCATAGTAAGCAGCATTGTTCACTGATGCTACGCGGCTTGGGATTTGTACCTTACTCAAACTCTCCATATCTTGGGTGAAGCAAATACATTTATCTTGGATATGCAAGGGAAGCGATTCATCCCAGTTCAATTTTAACTGCCAAATTTCCTGCATTAGTATTTTTGCTCTTATAGTTAAAGGAGCAATTAAACCTAAAGGATCGACGATTTTTGATATTTCAGATAAAATATTTCGTTTAGTAAAATTCTTTAAAGGTTCAGAAATTGTGGAATATTGTAAGATATCCGATTTGGAGTTCCAGAGTAAACCTAACGTGTTATTATCTTCTCCGTTATATGCACTGAGGACCACACGACTGTTACTTGAATTGGACAAGTCTTTTAAGAGAGACTGTTCGTTGGAAGCCCACTTTCGCAACTCCATCTTACCGCATGATAACGTTGATACTACTTCTTGTCGGATTTTCATGCCATCTGCAAGTGTATCGGCACCGGTTAGCATGTCGTCGACGTAAAAATCACGTAATATGACTTCTGAACTCAACGGATATACATTAACTTGATTTTGTGCTAATTATTGCAATGCTTTAATCGCAAGATATGAAGCGGAAGCCGTTCCATAAGTTACTGTCTTTAATTCATAGGTTTTAATTTCATCGGTTTGGTTTTCCCGCCAAAGAATTCGCTGAAAGGGTGTATGTTCCTTTTTTACCATTACTTGTCGATACATTTTAGCTGTATCAGAGGTTAAGACGTACTTATGAAGGCGAAATCTTGCGACAATTTCAAATAAATCCTCTTGGAGCTTTGGTTCAACTGAAAGTATATCATTTAACGATACACCGGTTGTACTTTTAGCGGAACCGTCGAAAACTACTCTAACTTTAGTTGTTATACTATTTTCTTTAAGAACTGCATGATGTGGAAGGTAGACATGCGGCGCGGATAATGTTTTAAGTATTCGTATTTTCTATTAATTGCATGTGTCCCAAGTCTTCATATTCTTTCATAAATAAGACATACTCGCGTTTTAATTGAGGATTCTTTACTAATTTCCTTTCTAAAGAATGAAATCTTTTTAATACCTGATCATATGAATTGCCTAGTTTAGTAGGATTTTCTTAGAATGGCAATGATAGTACGAAACGACCATCTGAATTTATTTTAGTGGTTTGCATGAAATGTTCCTCGCACTGTTTCTCTGCGGGCGATAGGGCATATTCTTTACCAACATCTTCTATATCCCAAAATTTTACAATATTTTCGTTCAACTCAATGTTTGTAATGTTACATAATAATGAAGACGTTTCTTGACTTGCTGTGACCTTCCCTGTCGTCCTCCTTATCCGCCTGTTTCCTCTTTATCCACACCGATGCACAGAATTCCGCAGCTGTGTAAACAAGCCCAAGCACAGAAACAGACAGACAGAGACAAGGTGTTGAGGAACCTCACGTTGTGCCGCACAGCTTCTGGATGATGTTATTTCTGGTCTTGATCTTCTCAGCCGGCTTTCAGAGGCGTTCTTTAAAAGATAGGGTTTTATCAAGAGTTGCGCTGAAGTATTTAGGAGTTTTATTATGATGAAGTTGGGTATTCTCAAATACCATGTTGAGCGTGTTGTTAGCTTGCCTGTTGATAAGTTGAGACCTCTGTTTTAGATAAATTTGGTTACAGTCTCGACTTATGGAAATCCATACTTTCTCATGGTGTTAATATCGGCAGTTAGAATTTCCTGTGTGTCTTTCAGTGATGTGCTTCTAGTGGCGAGAACCCTATCATATGGATATCCAAACTTCACTGTTTGAGTGTACGATATATGTATAATGTCTTCAATATAATGATTTATGGATTCTAGTGAATTTTCTGGAAATCTTTTGGACTTTATTAATATTATAACAGTTTTTTTCATTTTGTGTTAATCTTTTACGTTTAAATTAGTTACCAAAGTTTCTAATGACATTGCAGAATTTCGATCTCAAATATTTATATTCCTTCTCCAAGTTTAATTAAGAGAATCAATACTGAATTCACTGTTAGTAATGCCATGAGATACCTGAAGCAAGGATCCAATCACTTGGCTCCTAAAGCGTATTTTGTATTTTTAACCGTTTTGACAAACATGCTTGTGTAATTAATTATTATTATTATATTTATTTTTCTCAGATATTTTTTCATTATTCGTGAAAATATATGTGTGTGTTATGTTTCGTTTTTACAATACAATGGCATTTATTGTTTTTTAATTAGGAACCATTGGAGTTAGGTGCGTTAGATTAGTAGCAAAGGGATATTCACAAAAATATGCGGAAGATTTTTCTGAGACGTTCGCTCCTGTAGTAAGAACTTCGTCCATGAGAATCCTCTTCGCATTAGCGGTTAAACTAAACCTCGATATACAACACGTCGATATTACAACCGCGTTTCTAAATGGCAACTTCA
>SMLS01074367.1:0-27055 GCA_004785975.1 Popillia japonica
GCTCAAAGACATGATAAGGTGATTTTGTAGCATGAGAACTCACCGTCTCATACACCCAAACCAAAAGTTAAAAAATGCCTCTGCGATTGGTTTAGCTCAAAGGAGAAATTGTTCTTTTGGAATGACATCCATAAAATGCCTATAAGATGGGCAAAATGTATAGAATCAAATGCCCAATCCTCTGAATAAATTATTTTTAACTACAACAAAACAGGAGTTAGCGATACACCTGGTAATATTCGGAAAATATAGTACCTGCTAAAGTAATTTTTAAATTGAATATTAATATAATTCGGATTGTTATATACATTTCTTAGTTAGTATACATAAATTCAAATACTATGTACATAAATATAGATACATGTAATTTACATAGTGTCAAGATTAGTTCCTTAAGTAAAGTACAGATGTCGCCAATAGAACATGAGTTCTATGAGTTCGACCAATTGCAGTTGGGAACCAAGATACACAGATATGCATAGATATTCGTGTAACCTGTTGGATTACGTCCCTTGCTCTTCCCCTTTAAGTTCTGGCACAGTTTGTCAATACTGTATCACAACTCTATGTTTACTTGATGACAAAAAATTGTATTGTCTGATTTTACATAATTATTTCTACTGGCTCTTAGAGCACATCTTTTTTTATTAAATTGATAATACATTAACCAAAATAAAGTCAGTCCTTTATACCTCATACCTTTCTAATATTGGAAATATGCGTCACATTTTGCATATTGCTGTTTCATAGTTGTATGCCAACAACTAATAATATTTATTAAATTCACATTCCATTTATTTCCATCAATATTAACCCGCTACAACCAAGATTAAATTCACCATTAGATTAATGCGATTACTCACGATTCAGCAGATGCTACGGTGATATTAAAACATATTTCGGAGAATAGAATAACGGTACAATTTTGATTCGTTCGGTAGCATCAGCCATGAATGAAAAATTAATATTTTTTTCTAAAATCGTAGCTCACATAAATTATTTAATGGATCATGACGTGGATCAGGTTAGTATGGCGTGTCTGCAATATGTATTACTCAGTGAATCCTGTCAGAGTTCACTAACTTGTACAAATATGTTCGTAATTTGTAAATCTGTAATTCAAAGTTAATCGACAGAAACCACGTAATCCTACCGAATTTCTGAGGATAATTTTGAATAACCTTTTTTGATAATTTGAAATACAAGACAACAACTTCTCCGCCAATTTTTCACAGTAAATTTAATCAAACCACGTACTGCAATAAATACGAATGAATATAGTACTATGTGGTTATCTATGTACACCTATGTTAATGACATTTTTAGAGATAAAAATGATTCAAGGTAAGATTATTAATCTAATATTCATATTCCTCTTTTATTATTCAATGAATCAATGCGTTAAATACGGCTATTTTTGTTCCTTTTGGTTTTAGGTATATATGCGAGATAACGTTGATTCATTAAAGAAGATCTGCATTTCCTACGTCATGAAATCGAAGAATCACTGGATATTTTTGGAATTACTAGCCGAAAAATAAATTTAATGTGAGCTTTAGAAAAGACACTACTAAAGGTTTCCACAATTATTTGCACAGATATAAAATTGGTTTTGGAGGTTAGTTTATTGTTTTGACATCTTCAATTGTTTATAAATTGAATCATGTAAAAGTTAAACATTGAACAGCTAATGTGTTAAAGCATATTACTAAAATGAACGTTTAAACAAAAGTCATTTTTTCGACCTGTATAATCGAGCAACAGGGAGTGATCTTCGTAAGATTGTGAAGAAATTTCAAGAAAGTGAGTCTGTAGCGGATACGTTCCAGAACGCTCAACTAAAACCATTGCTTTTCTGGTGGAAACTGTGGCTAAAAATTCAAACATCTTCATTCGATATCAATCTTGTTCAATCCAATATCGACCAGTAAAAATCTAAGGGCCGTTATCGATGCAGCACTGCATGCACAAGAAGTCATCTTGTGCTGGGCATTTTGTGCTGGAAGAATTATTGGATCATATTTCTTTGAAGATGATGCTGGGAATTCAGTTCCAGTGGATGGCGAACATTACCACGTAATGTTAAACAACTTTTTGTGGCCGAAATTCGATCACTAACGAGAGCTGTTTGATGAATATTCGGATTAGAAATAACATTTTTAGGTTATGACGATCAATATAATTTTTCAATACAATTTCCTTTCAACTCAATACAGTTTTGTTGAGCTACAAAATATTTCTCTGCGGCGACGACGACGACGACGTCCTCTTTGTACCCTACCAAGTTTTGGAAGTAAAAGGATGTTGCATGGAGCTAACTCTGGAGAATGCCGAGGATGGAGGAGCAATTCGTAGTGCAATTCGACCAATTTGGCTGTGTTGAATGCGGAAATGTGAGTCGGTGCACGTAGTGAAGGAGGAATTTTTTCTTCGCCAAATGCGATCGTTTTTTCTTCAAATTGGCTAATAAACCAACGTAGTATGCTCCTGTGATTGTTTTCCCTTTCCGGCCGAAAGCACGGTTTTCATCTTCTTTGAAACACGTTCACCGGATAAAACCCATTGTCTCGTTGTTGTTTGCTCTCTGGTGTGCAACAATGAATCCATCTCTCATTGACGGTCACGAAACGAAGCAGAACTCCTTTGGATTTTGATTATGTAGAGACAAGCATGTTGTTGAAGTGGTCTCACGATTGCGCTTGTTGTACGGTGTAAATACACCCAAAATCTCATGCAGGATATGGCTAACGATTTTAGTTGAGATGTCTAGAATTGCAGCTAACTTGCTAACATTCACACGATGGTTCCCCAATACGCGATCATGAATTCTGTCCACGGCTTCCTCTGTGGTAGTAGTTTTTAGGTCACCTAGACGCGGTTCTTCAAAATCCGATATCCAACCATGGCGAAACCCTGCGAACCAATGGTAGACAGTTGTACGGGAAGGTGAATGGATCCCACAAAACGCCATCGCGGATGGGCCAGATTTTGTAGCAGGTTTTGCCACTCAAGCGCAAACATCTGTTCACCGAGCCATACTGCTCTTTTTCCACGGTCACAAAAAACACTAACACGATGTTTTGAAATAGCTGTCAAAACAAAACTCGGCATCGGATTGTCATCCAGTTTTGACAGATGAGCTAAAAACGGTTCAGTAGCGGCACCTATCGTCCAATCCAGGTATTCATCGTCAGACCTCGTATGGCATCGATGATATGTAGTTTCAACAAGAAAGTGCCACATGCCACACAATCCATCCCACTAACAGAGATATCTAGACCACTTTCGCTTGTAATAAGTGCATGTATTAACCAGGGAATTTTCCCTAAAGAACTAAAACTGGCCAAAGACATACCTGTATACAAACAAGGCGAGATAAATAATAAAAGAAATTATAGACCGATATCTTTATTGCCAATAGTATCGAAAGTGTTCGAACATGTCATAAAGCCACGACTACTATCGTTCCTCGAGAAGAACAAGCTCCTTACGGACGCTCAACACGGCTATAGATCCGAAAGATCTACCCTAACAGCGGCAATCAGCCTCGTCGAAAACATTCTAAACGCCAGAGATGACGACCAGAGCGCCAAACTAGTATTATATGACCCAAGCAAGGCTTTCGATACTGTACCTCATAACATATTGTTGCATAAGCTGAATTTTTATGGCATCAGAGACACTGCCTGGAAAATAATGCAATCTTACTTGCACGAACGACAGCAAACGGTACTATGGGTTAGTGTATACTCAGCAACGCATTACGTGGCCCTAGGCATATCACAGGGATCTATATTGGGTCCAATTATGTTCATCATATGTATACTTGAAAGATTTGCCACATAATATAGGAACTAATAACATCTTTCTGTACGCCGATGATACATCACTTTTGGGAACCGACAATGAGAACCAAATACAGCGAAAAGAGCTAGCAGCAATTGATACATCAAGGAACTGGTTCAGGGGAAACAAGTTGAAACTTAACAAAGACAAAACACATATGCTTACTTTTTCGAAAGGAAGCACGGGTCAGACGGCTTGCTTTCTTGGCCTCTTCTTGGTTGACAAACTTAACTGGAACCATCACTTTACTATGTTATGTAGTAGGTTGAGCTCTGCATTATATACCATCAGAAGAATCAAATACGTTTCTATATTGGAGGCCGCTAAATTACATACTTTGCGAATTTCGGTGTGCTAACTTGGAGGATGTCTGTGAGCGCGGAGCGTGTTTTTATTTTGCAAAAACACGCGATTAAGATTCTTTTCGACCTACAACAAAGAGATAGTTGTCAGGGCTTCTTTAGGTGAGGGTGCATGTTTACCATCGCGAGTGCGTATATTCTAGCGTGCGTAAAGTTTACCTACAACAACTTGACGCGTTTTAACAAGAACTCAAATTTCCACAACTACCCCACAAGAACCAAAGACGAGTTGGTGACTTCACTTCACAGGTTCTCATCTACACAGCAGGCAATTGACTACTGGGGCCCTAAACTTTATTAACATTTAGCAGAAGTCATATAGATTCGATTGATTGGTCTTTTGTACTCATGTGTTACATATTTGTTATTGTGATATCTTGTATCTATGTATGTGTCGTATATGTAAATTGTGATGCCTTGTATTTATTTATTTATGTGTGTGTATTTTTAAACGAACCATGCAAAATTGATGATGAAAATATACTACTACTACTACTACTACTAGTACTACTACTACTACTGCTACTGCTTGAGAAATTTTCCAGACGGATAATCTCTCGAAACAAGACAGTCGATGAGCCCTTACTATGGCCTCTTGATAATTTTGAGGAGCAATTATGTATGCCGTGATTTTAACATTATTTCACAATCATAATATCTTTGATACCTTATATATAATTTTACATATCTGCAGACGTTTATTATAAATTCTTTAATTCCATGTCAGAAGCTCGTAAAATGGTGACATAATTTCGTTATCTAATAATCTACAACTTTAAAATTTAATTCAAAGAATGATTCAAAATTGTTTAAATCACACTCTTGAGTGATCGATATTTATGACCTCAAAACAATTCCTTATACTACTGACGCCTGTAATTATGGAAAAAAGCTTATTACTGAAGGGTGTAATGAACGAAATATACTTTGCTCTCCCCCCAGCTTATGTACAGGTAAAAATTATTATGCAAAGTTTAACCTTTCATGTTTCAGCAATACGTTACTGTTACAGTTTAGACTGGCACGCAATCACTTCGTGCTCTCGTGGGATATATAATTTATATTTGCAATCACAGAAATTAATAACAATCTCTTAACAATTTGCATATAATTTGCATATGGTGTGAGTAGCCAAATTGAGGACAGACTTACGTGGTAAAATTGTGGTTTGCATGTAACTTCCTATGCTCTACATATGTACATACGTTCGATTTTCCTTAGCTTTATTGCAATGATTTGTATGCTTCGTCAAAATATGTTGCACTGACGATAATTGTCAAATTGCAGGAATAGTCTCTAAGATCGCAGCAAAAGCAATTTGCTTAATGCATTAGCTAGTACTCAGCTAACAGATGCTACTGTACAGTTGTATTTATAAATTTAATAATGTTACGCCAGCGCAGACTGTAAACTTCAACAAAGCCTCATTACTATTGCAAAATATTACATCCGTTTATTATCTCCCCGATAGACGGAACATTTTTCATTATTACGGAATTCAAAAGCAACACAAACTTCATGAATATAAACATCGGCGGGCGTTGGCGCAACTTGCGGATGATATAGCATTTAGATGTAAAGTGTGTTAGCAGGTGTTTCGGCTTTCATTACCATGAATAATTACACGACAATTATTCATCATTAATAGAAATAAGAGATGTGCTTTACAATATTTTACGAGGTGCCGGTTTTACCTAGATTATTCAGGGGGTAAAAGCGCCGCAGATCGTACCGACCGCGTTTTGATTGATGGCGATGTAAAATTGTAGGCTAATAAATAAAATTAATTAGACGTTCAGAGACGGTAAATAGGTTCCATTTATTTTTTTCTTTTATGTAAATGTATAGTACCTAATCAAGCGAACATGGTGGAATAGTGGCGTAAATTACGTTTTTCGAGTGTAAATTGGGTGTGACAGTACGGTTTGTATGAATAATTGGAAACTGGCAAAATATATGAGGTAGTTGTTTTCTGTTGCAGAAATAATAATACGTTTATTTATTTAAAGAAACGAAACAACAAATAAAGTTTTAACAATATACATATGTACACTGTGGATACATGTTTTTTTTTTTTTTTTTGGGATGTTGTTTGTTTTCACGTCCCTCGTCCTCGCCACGGGAGCTGCTATCTCGGGCTAACGGTTTTGAGGGCCTCTTGGGGTGTTGTATTATGTCGATTCTAGGTTGTGTCTAATTCGTTTTTTCATTTAGTACTCGCTTGATATGTTTTTTAAATTGGTGATGTGGTAGTTGTTTTACGTTTTTTGGTATTTTGTTATATTCTTCTATTGCTTTGGTTGTAAGAATTTGGCTGCAGTGTTTGTGTCGATATCTTTCACTTCTCAAGTGTGATACCCTGCGTGTTTTGTGGTCGTGTATTTGTCTATTCGTGTGTAACTTTGTTTTCAGTTTGATTTTCTTATTCTGTATTTTATGTAGTAGAAGTAAATTATGTAGAGTTATTAGTTTCTGTATGGTTAGTTCATGTGTTTTTTTGTATATATATCGGTTGTAGGGGTGCGGTAGTGCATTTTATATAATATTTTTAATATTTTATTTTGTTGTCTTTGTATTTTTGATAGGTTTTTTTGTGTTGTATTTCCCCAGATTTGTATTAGATAACTATTTTTTGCGGTGAAAAGGGAATGGTATATTGGTTTTTTAAATGAGGGTGGTATTATGGTTTTTATTTTGTGTAATGCTGCAATTGTTTTTATATTCTCCATTTTATTTCTCCATACAAATACATTTAACGGAACTATTAACTGTAAATTAATGTAAGTAGTTATACGGTAAACGAATAAAAATACTGGCAAGGAAATAATGGCTAAAATATGTCGCACTTTTATGGCGTATATATTTTTGACATAGTAACATTTTATCTAACTTTAATGTTCTCTTACATACAATTGATTGTATCCTTTTAATCTCGATAATCGGGGGTGTGGCGCTGTGGACTGGATCTACGCCTAGCACCCTGGTGTCTCGCGTTTGATTCCTGCCAATGGATTTGAATAAATGAAATATACAGTAGGTAACTTTGGCCGACACCACTCCTCCCCCTACTCCCATCAAAGGCTCTCTTGATAGCAAACTTCCAAAATATCGGACGAAGAAATCACGAACAAAGTTTGGGAATAGGACAAAATAAAACATATTCCCACTCTGTTTCCATTAAGTTATTGCTGAAAATACTACTGTGAAACTGGGAAAGATAGTTTTTACCAGATCAAATGAGAAATTTAATCATTGAGTAGGTGATATTGGCAAGCCATATAGGATTAACGGCTGATATAAATAGTCCTCGCCAAATGGGTTAGTGCAACCGTGTGTCTTCTGTCAATTCTTTACTTAGGACCTACTCATAAAAATAAAAACTAACCGTAGTTGACCTTGACAAGAAATATGTATACAGGCTGCTCGGATACTTCTCTTACAAAAAATAAAAATCGTCATCAACCGACCTAAGAAAACGAATGATGGAAAAAACAAAAATTATAATATATTTTAGAAACACTACCTGAGAGTCTGATCTTTTCAGGACCGCTCGACTGCTAAAGTAAATGTTCGAAGTCGCTACCGCCGACACGTGTGCATAAATGAGCGCGCCGCAACAATGAATCACGCAAGTCATCGATATTATTAACTTCTCTGTTGTAAACCAATTCTTTCAAATGTCCCCAAAAAAAGAAATCTAATGGATTTAGGTCCAGAGAACGAGGTGGCCAAGCTACCGGTCCTCGACGACCAATCCAAAAATCACCGAAAGTGTTATCTAGATAACGCTGTACATCTCGTCTACAGTGCGGCGGAGCGCCATCGTGCATAAAATACATTTGTTGGCGAATGTCTAATGGCACATCTTCTAGAAGTAGTTGCAGTTCATTTACCAAAAAGTTTAGATAACTTTCCCCGTTCAAACGAGCCGGTAATAAGAAAGGACCAATGATAAAATTGTCTATTAGACCGCACCACAAATTTATGGAAAATCGTCGCTGATGGTCAGTACGATATATCGCATGAGGGTTTTCTATTGCCCACACATGTCTGTTGCGAATATTTAATATGCCTTGACGTGAAAAATTTGCTTCGTCCGTAAATAGAATTTGACCTAAAAAGTTGGGATTGTCCGCACTTTGGTCGACTAACCACTGACAAAAACGCACTCGATGAGGGTAGTCGTCTTCGGAAAGATTATGTACACGTTGAAGATGAAAGGGGTGAAGTTGATTTTCTCTTAAAGATTGCGACACGGTAGACCGCGCTAACTTTACTATACGCGCACTTTGCCTAGTGCTCACAGACGGATCATCTTCTACCATATCCAAAATTTCCTCTTCTGCGTCTACATTCCTTTGATTACCACCGCCACGTCCTTGCTGAAGTTTGACGCTTTCGGTATCTCACAATCGTTGCACTACGTTTGTGAATGTGATTGATTCTGCCAACTGGCGACTAGGAAATAAATTGGCGTATCGTCGACGAGCAGCTCTTGCGCTTTATCTACATTCTCCATATGTAAGAACCATATCACTTAACTCGTTGTTTGTATAATGATAAGGCATTTTCACAAAGGTTAAACAAAAGTCACACGACATTAAGTAATATACTGAAAATACTCATAAATTCTTATACAAATACATTTAACGGAACTATTAACTGTAAATTAATGTAAGTAGTTATACGGTAAACGAATAAAAATACTGGCAAGGAAGCATAATGCATTAGCCACTGCAAACTGATAGACTAATGATGTTGAAGTAGCAAGGGAGATCGAATAATCAACAGCTGTGCGTTTATAGGGATTAATGTGTAGCTCAGCAGAAAGTCGAATTCATCAATGACCTACCTCAATAATATTGATTTCTTTTAGTGCTATCGTACTGCTGACGATATCATAGAGATCGGCTATTCAGTTTTAACGCGTAAAGGCCCACCTAAAAACATTTGCTGATTTTTTAAATCATTTTTTTATGCATTTGCTAATATTTCAATTTTGTAAGACAAGTATCCGAGCACCCTGTATAGTGTGAGTCTGTATTCTGGAATAAATTCAGTAAAGCGAAGACAGTCTGTTTTCCGGAAATATGCTCGAACACGTCGATTAGTATTTTAAGTAATAGTGGGCAATTACTTTTTCATCTGAGAAAATTTTATACAGCGTGTCTCAAATTTGAGATATGACGTCATCATCTCTATTTTTTTTAAACTATTCTTAAAGTATGTGTCAGGTTACACATGGGTGCCAAATTTGAAGCTTTTATTCCTTGTCATTAAAGAGATATTTAAGGATAACTAATTCGAAAAATGAATAAATCTGATTTAACTTTTTGTTATGAAGTTTAAGAATAGTACGTCAAAGGGTTTTTGTTTATCATTTTTTTGTCAAACCAGGTTGACGTCTTATCATGATGCCAAAAACAAAATAATAAATATGGGAGTACTTGAAAGGCAATGGTTTTAAAACCAAACCGCAAAATATGGAAGTGTTGAAAGATCGAATAGGACAGGAGTGTAATTTTTTACAGTAAATAACAAAATTAATCTAATTAAGCGCAACCTTAACAACTTGAAATCCCATAACTTGCCACATGCGATTTTTTCAAAAAGTTGTCGCAATTTTGTGTCAGAAGTTGTCCAAATTGGTGATAAATCGCTGAGCCTAGCAACACTGTTCACAATCTAAAGGGCCCCTACTACTTTGTAATGGTATTCCTTTTAGGCATTTTCTGTTATCTTAGGCATGACCTTATGTACCAGGTCCAGGAGTAAAATTGCTATCGTTTTTTCACATGTCGTCCTGTCGCCTTTCAAGATTTGCTCCTTCTTGTCGTAATACATTTTTCTCTATGTATTTTACTCTTTTTGTGGCATAGCTCTTATTTATTTCCAGTGCTACCAGTTCTTCTATCTATTATTCCTTTGGCTTGCTTAGTTCGGGTGTTCTTGTTGATCTGGTGCAACTTCTTCATTCAACAGCTTCTTAAAGTGCCTTGTATTTAGCTTTGCTCTTGTGTCTTCTCTTAGCAAGCCGTCCTCATTTTCTGCCTTAGATTGAACTTGTGTTGCTAATATACTTGATATATTTTTTATTTCTTTGTTAACGAAATGCGCTTCTATTTTCTGCAGTAGTATTTTTGTGCTCATCAAATTTTCTTAGCTATTTTTCTTTTTTGTTCATATTTTAAATTTGATACCTGTGTAGTTCCCTGACGTTTAAGGCTTTCATGTGGTCTTCATTAAACCACCCTCTCTTACTTTTCCCATACTTTCATCAGCTGTATTGCTCCATGACACACGACTGGCTATTTATGGTCTATTGATTAATTTCTTGCATCATAACGTTCAACTCTTAAATTTGAAATCAATTAATTTCAAATTAGTTTCAAATTTCTGAACTTATTATTAGATAATAAAGTAGATAGTCCTCGTCTTTTATATAATGCAGTCTTCTGGAGCGCTTTTTGAGCAACCTGGCAGCAACAATCAGCTCCATTAAACTAATATAACACTGCAAAAATGATATCACATTCATGCTAATATCGCAAAAAGAGGAGCTAACATTACGAAAAGAGCGCTACCCCTTTCCAACTCGATAACGCGAAGCCTAAACGAACGCTTGTCAACAATTATTAAGGACGCACAAGTTAAGTGCATTCTTCCTTTCCTCCCGAGTAACCATCACGCCGCTGCGGCGAGACACATGAGAATGCGGGACGCCTTCACGTAAATATCCCTTGCTTTCCGGAACACTCACTTAATCGTCCCGCTAGGAAATGGAATAAGCCCTCGCCTTTCTGGCTGTATCATTTCGCCATATATCATACTCGCTGCTAATTAGGATTCATTGCGAATTGAAACCGCACAACAAGGGTAACCGTGGCCAAGCGGGCTCCCAGGTCCACAAAGGGGAAAACACTAACGGTAACGGCCTCAACGAAACCACCACTGTTTTATGATAAATGACTGACTTGTTAATTGATATTCGCGATACTAAAGAATGGATTGCAATTCTATCTTTGTTGTTCGGTGGCTTTGAGAGTCTCGACCAAATCAAAATTGTAGCGAATATAATCGGGGTGAAAAGAGAAAACTACAGCTCGATGTGTTTTATTTCTGTACCTTCTATTCTGTACAATATCCGCGCCTGTTTGTGTTTTGTGTTCGAAATTCGGCGGAACAATGCAGAATATCTAGACGTGATTCGGTTCAGATGCGTATAGATTTAAAATTTTTTTACCGATATATTCACGAATGCCGATACCTCGTAATTATGAAGGCGAATTTCGTTTGTTTATTTTTTTGCATTTATATGTGCTTCGGACTCGCTCGATATTTCCAGGAATGTTGTACTATTTGTTTGTGTTTGATTAAGGAGCTTACGTCGATGCATGGATTCATAGGAATCTAACACGGGACGTAGAGATCCACATACACTAGTGGACGAAAAAATAGGTGTATTAAAAATAATCCAGAATCTTATTTATATGTTGGGTAAGTCATTAAATGTTTATGCATTTTAATAGCTTGACAATTGTGTTAACCCTTTATAGGGAAAATTTTTTTTCTAAAGTTGGAATTTTATACCATTTTCATAGTCAGCTGGCTTCCAGAAACAAATAATTATTAGGTGTCTTGTCACTTTTTTTTTAATTTTTGACTTGTAAGGTGGCACTTATTTGTGCCGCCAACAATTCCCAGAAAGTAGTTTCTGTACTAGTTTAGTGGCACGAATAACTGCCACCAAACTGAAAAAACAATGTTTTTATGAAACAACAATTTATTTGTGAAATTTTTTTATGCTTCATGGAATGGCACGAAGCATTCTAAACAAGGAGCTGCATTACATGATCTGCACACAATTTTTGATCTTTTTACTGTTTCTTTCGTACTGCAGTACGCACAATGTCTGGGTTTTGCTTGTGTTGGTAGATGGTCTCCTACATTCGCTTTTCGTTGTACATTTTCAACACTAATGGTACGACCTCCAAGTTTTTTCAATTTATTCTTGCCACAAATAACGAGTGCACCAGGGCGTTTTCGACTGGAGTAAGTCTTCATCAACTCGTTGGCCAATTGTGATCGAAATTGTAAGTGAGTCATTTTCTTACAATTTGTTATGGCTGTTTTGTAGCTAAGATAACTATTTACCACGCATGCATCTACAAGATAATAAAATATCTTCATCCACCATCTTCTCGATTTCCACGATAAGGAATAGGATGCCATGTTCTGGTCGAATAAGTCAACACCTCCCATGTATTTATTATATTCTACCACTGATATGGGACTAGGTACTGTTTCTTTTTTGCCCAATTTATTAGTTCTTTGGACAGACACGGAAATTGAGGGATCGTGCATTGTACTTACAACTATGACAGATTTCTTTCCCCTATCGCACCATTTAGTAACAGATAGGTCTTTACTTTGAGCGAAATCACAGTTTCAATTTTCATTGTTTTGTCATTTGCTAGGATGTGGATCTGAATGTTTCACATGCAAATGTATTGTTTTTCAACAGGCGTGACAACAATTCGAATGATGAAAAAAAATTGTCGAAAAAGACACAACAACCTAGGTTATGGTACGGCTGAGTTAGACCTAAGACAGTACGTTCTCCCAAGGTTCCTACTGAATCATTTTTATTGTTTTCTTTGCCTTCATAAATTTTAAATGATAACAAATACCCTGTATTTGCACATGTCATGGCCCAAATTTTGAAGCCTCTCTTGGTGGGTTTCATTGGCATATACTGTATTAGGTTTGACCTACCTTTGAAACCCACCATACTCTCATCCACTGACAATTGACGAGACGGTGAAAATGACGCCCTGAATGTATTATTCAGATGATCCACGAGCCGTCGGATTTTGAATAATTTATCAAAATTTCTAGATCCCCTTTTTGGAGCCTGTTCATTATTGGTTAGATGTAAAAAATGCAACAGAGTCAAAAATCTCTTTTGCGGCATAATATCAGCAATTCTGGCCACTCTAAAACTTTTATCAAGCGACCAATACATTCTTATGCTCGGTAGTTAATAGAACCCTATTATTATCAAAATGCCCAAAAATGCCTTTATTTCTTCAACATTTGTCGTAAAAGTTGCACCTCTCTGGCGAGCATATATCTCGGTTTCCTCTATAATTTTTTGTAGGATACTGTTTGGCAGAAATATTTCTAAAATTTCTGATGGGGTTTTGCATGAATTTGGATCCTTTGGGCAAAACAGCTGATTAAAAATAATATCGGTGTATTTTTTAGGAGGGTGTATATTTAATTTAGTCCAGTTTATTTTTAAATTTTCTTGTACATTTGATTCAATTTCTTCTGTTTCTGATGATTCATAATCACTTTCGCTATCTAAATGGTACCTTTCCTGCTGAATGATATTTCCCCTAGAACTACTTTCTTCTGGCTCGTAGTTTGGATCATTAATCGAATCGTCAGAGTCGTAATCACCATCACTGCCTTCAGTTACTCGATTTTTCGATTTTTTTAAATTTTAAAGAAGTCTCGGCCATAATCTGTAGAAAGTTCAAAAATATAAAATTCTGTACGATAAAAAGTGGGGTTATAGGAAAGTTCATGAGAAGATCTTCTAAGCGTCACATAATTTCATTACGTGTATAATCCACAATGAAAAAGGATTGTTTTAGTAATGATTACAAACACTTCCCTTCCAATAATAAGTTGAAAATTAAGAAATTCAATTGATGAAGCACAACCTTCTCTCATGAAACACAAATTGTACAACTGTACCTAAACGGTTAGTGGCACTATAAGAAGCCACTTTCATTAGATTCGGCCCGCTATTTAAAAAGTGGTATATATATTAACCTTCTCCCGTTCAGGATGCATATGAGAGCTATAAGGGACAATATCTCAGTTAAACTGTGTATATTTTGATCTCTAAAGGAAGTGGCACATATGCATGCCACCAAGGAGTGATACAGTCTACTAAATGCGTACGTTTGTATGCTGGAGTAGACTACTAGCACTTCTTGACAACTTCTCAGAATTCTGTTTTATTTTTATTTAACTAAAACTACTGATAATAATGGGTTCGTGAATATCTTTTTTTTACAATGTTTAATTGCAAATACATATATATATATACATAGCACTATATATAAGCCCAACATATGTCGCAGGCGACCGGAGTCCCGCTATTTAACCTAACTATAAACGTGTATATTTCAATCAACAATGTTCTTAGCATCATTGCTACCAAAGGCAAACGAAGAGGGGTAAATATAATCTGTTATACAAGTAGTGTGAAGTATTTATGTTTTTACGAGTCCATACTGATAGTTGTGACTATAGGATGCCATCTGATTAAAATCTAGATATACCACTACACTGCTCAATAACCACATCAACAACTTAACCGAGAAGAGCCAGGTGACCCGGGCAGCACTTACTAAAATCATGCCGAACATCGGAGGACCAGGTACCAGAGGGAGAGAGATGCTATATGGCGTCTTGCAATCACAGATCCTATATGCCGTGCCCGCATGGGGAAAGACTGTCGACCACAAACGGCACACACAAAGGAGGACGCTAATAATAGTGACCAGTGCCTACAGGACCCTCACAGGCAGGACAGTGCAGGTGTTGACAGGGACTCCTCCCATGCACTTGCTGGCACAAGAGCAGTGTGGGCTCTTCCAAGCAAAGAAGGGGGATAGAATCAGCCCTGAGGAAAACCAAGAAAAAGGAGTACACGCTGAAATAGTGGCAAAAGATCTGGACGAGCTGTGAGACGTCGTCAGCCTGGACCAAAACTTTGATTCCCGACCTAGCACAATGGGTGAAGAGCAGTTTCATGAAAGAGAACTACCACCTAACGCAATTCCTGTCACGGCCCGGGCAATTCGGATGGTACCACAAGAGATTTGGACTGTCAGAGGTAGACACTTGCCGTTACTACGGCTTATAGTGCCAAACGGTGAGAAGAAAGACGAAAGTTGGCTGGAGAAAAAGGTCAAAACAGAAATAAGAACAGTGTGACAAACATCACTGTTGGAAAGTCAGAAAAACTGGGATGCTGTCAGCAACTATGTAGCCTGTGTCCTTATTGTAAAGGACCAAATTAAATTAACCTCATATATAGAAATCGGTTGTTTTTTTAACAGCACTCTGTATTAATATAATCGTAGTAGCCATCTTTAAAAACAAGGAACAAGTAATAGTAGGTAACAATAGCATTTTACCCGTACGACACCATTCATTGGCCCTCCTACATTAGAACAAATCTTATTAAGATCTTTCTTTGATTTGATGCGGTGTTTTAGAGACATTCCTTTGTCTCAAGGTAAAAACTCACCCAGTATATTGAGTACAGGACATAATATACCCATAGATATGATGCATCTATATTCACAAAAATATGCATAAATTATTAAACTTTGATTCAGGACCAATACCAAGGTCAAACTTGTACAGATTATTCCTAAATAGTTTATGGACTTTTCCAATAAATAGAAATTGTAATCTAGTTGCATGAAAGAAGTTATAACTGCTGAAATATTAAAAGTTATATCTTTAAGTTATAAATCCTCATGCTTTTAATGTCACAATTGGGTATCCCCAAATAGTCTGCTATACTAATATATCGCCAATTCTTTAATTTACCTCAAGACAAAACTGTACATGTTAAATAATTTATAGCACAGTTTTATGGTCACATGCAGAGCGCACTAACCCATTGTTTACAATTACTTTCCATTGAATGTTCCGCACTTGAATGTAACCTGTCATACTCGTAGCAGTCGTTGCTTTTACTATAAATAATGGCAGCAAACTTCCGTTACGTGATTTGTTCTCAACTGAAACTCGTAATAAGTTTTCGTCTGCATAGTACTATCAAAACAAGCAACTTAGATCTACGTTTAATATGCATCCATTGATCACACGGAATATTTAAAATAGAGAGTTCTTTTGATCTCTCCAATTCAATGAGATTTCTACATACAAGGGCCCAGCATAGTCCGCTACCTTTTTACGTTGAGTTTTTTAAACGCTTGGAAGGCTTCTTTAATTATAACAGTAACTAGTGTTCGTTATCTGCAAAAAAAATATAATCAGCTTTGCGTTCATTTCTGCTGTTAATTAAATAACGACGATGTAGTCGCGTTTTACTTTCACATCGACGTAAATATTTAGAGACTTTTTCTATGAAATGAATAGACGCCAGAGGTTGGTCGTGTGTATTGTGAGTAAGATAATTCGCTAAGTAAGCTAATTATAATTTACAAAAAGAAATCAACATACAAATTCAGTCTGAATTTTCTGTGAACGTTGCACTGGTTTAATCGGTAAGTTGGTACCCACAATTTCTTATGAAAGAATTGCCACCCATTTTAGAAGATGTTGCCTTAAACATATGAAAACACATTTGGATTCAAATGAATGGGACACCAGCACATTTTGGAATTGCGTGATCACCTCTCCAGATGATAATCCTTTGAATTTTTATTTTTTCAGGCCAATAAAAGATTTAGTATACGTACAAGTTTCAAACAACAGGGCAGACTTAATGGAGACTACGAAATCAGGACCATCACTTCTTTATTTGGCGTATGAGCCCAGACTTACATTCAATAAGGACGTGGGCATTTTCAACTGAAACTGTTGTGTTGTTTTTTGCTAGATCCAGGGATATTATTAGTGGACCTACAAATGCGAGTACTCCACAATCTGAAGATGAGGTTCTTCAAATTATTGATAAGCATCCAGAAACGAGTACCAGAAATAATGTTCCTCGAGTAAATGTTTGGGAGATACTTTCTTGGATCAATATCACATTCAACGTTGTTCAAGAGTTGCTAGCTAATGCTTATTCACTCCATATGCCATTATATTGTTTACAGATAAAGTCAACTTTTGAAGACATGGTATTGACATTTTCTAATAGTCACAAGTAGGTAGACAAAAATGCACATGCCACAGTTGCAACACGGTTTCAACAATTTTTGGGTCAATGTTCTCTTTTCTGCCCAAGGGAGTTATGCATTCCAAACAATTACCTCGACGCATCTTGCGAGTGTGGGACTCCAGTGTATCATCTTTCACACCGCCTACCCACTAAAACCCCTTAATTACCCTCTATGATGTCTGGAACTATTATAATACATATAATCAAACTTCGAATACCATCGATTTCACTAGGTTAGTTCCATAGCCAACTTCAAACTGTTACTGCTCTTTACTGTCTCACCAGGTCTTCTCTTTCTTTATTCCGTATGCTTGGATGAACTATTTCCCATTTGGAGACTCTTTCCTTCATTAATGGTATTAATGGTATTTATTTTTTTTTTTTTAATTTTTGTTGTATATGTAGTTTAATAAAAATTAACTATACTGTCCGGTGTTCTTACTGTGCCTGTACTCGTCTCTGCAATTCTGTTGTGATTGCTTGATCTTCCACATTTGATCAGAATCTGTTTTGCACGCCGCAATAAATACAATCTTTTGGCATATGAGCGAAAGGAACCATATGCTGTAAGTGCTTGAGTTAATCAGTAATCAGTAAAGGTGTTTGTAGGTCGTCTACTTCTTTACATCTTTTATTGGTATCTTCGTATGCTGTGCCTATTCGGTCGCACTTATCCTCCTAGATTGCTTGGCTAAAGTACTGGTAATTTTCTGATTTTGCTCTATGTGCAAATAAGTGAAAACTCTCTGTCTCCTGCACTATTAAGTCAATCAGAAGCACGTTACTCTGTGTCGTTTCAAGCATCTTCCTGCACTTCTATTTGGGCCCCACTTAGTACCGTCCTTTCACTACAGTTGGCCCTTTCGTATTGGGCATGATTTAACTTAAACAGACCACTTTCTTCTCCGTTACTTTCATAATATGTGGGCTAAAAGACCCCTTCTTATCAATTGTGACTTTTAGGTATGGTATACCAGTGTCTTAACAGGTTTTGGTATAAATCCTTCTAGCGTGAAGGTAACGTGTTCTCTTCTTCGTCTTCCTTTTCATTCCTGTGTCAATGTTTGGATTGGTAATTTAGTAATTATTTAATAGGACAATTTTTCCTCCCTTCACTCTTAAAATCTGATACATATCTTCACTTCCCAGAAAATGTGCATCTTTTCGTTGTTGAAGACCTATCTGTCATCTGGATCTTGCATGACTGTACAGTTCCAGGTTTTGCAGTGAGCGTACGGGAGTTTTTAAATAACATTTCCTCAAATCGTGTTTTATGTGTGATTTGTCACAATATTATTACTTCTAGTAAAATAACAGGCATCATACATGTTTATAAGAACCTATAGTCTTTACTTGAGTAGTAGAACCTTACTAATAATACTTCTGTACAGAGCTTTCATTTAGAATGAAAACCCACATGGTCCCTGACGTAAGGTGACGTAAATAATTCGTTAGTAAAACAAGAAATATTTCTAAACTGAACAACTGAAACCACTTTCAACATTTATTATAACTATTTTCCGTTATTTAGTTCAATTATTTAGTTTCATTATTTGCAATATAAACCTAACCTGTAAAATTTTAATTGTCAATATATCTAATTAAAAATTTGTGGAAGAATTTTATTTTAATATATATGTATTACCATATCGTTAAATGAGTTGCATATCTAAAAGAGGTCACGTGGGTTTTGGTATTAAATGAAAGCACTGTATATGATTAATTAACTGCTGAACCGGCACCTCCACCATCTTCAGGTAACATAAATGCAGATAATTATAAGTACAATTACATTTCAGGCATAAGAAATGTTACTAGGCGGTAGGGCATTATCAGAACTAACAATCCAAACTACTAATCGATTACAATCTAATAAGAAATACTCCTAACGACCCAGTATAACATCAATTGAAGAAATTATCATCTCCCATCTCGATTAATATTTGCTTTTGTACGTACATTATGTAGAACTACTGGAGAAATTGAATTTTTTCGAAATAAAAGCAACTCTCTTGCACCAAGTGGAAAATATATACATGTTACATATTTTATAAACTTTTCTCGCTTTCGTTTCAACGCTCGTTTATTGTCAATATTTACAATAAAGATAACACAATGTGAGATCCGGTTAGCGAACAGGCGTGTATTGTGTAGAAATCGATATTGGAATAGGTAAGCAAACAATGGTTTGTTTTCGAAGCGCAATAATTTTTTAATACTTCTGCCTCTGTTTAGGATACCACAACGTCAATATTATCTTTCTATATATGTATAAACTCAAATACCGATAAAATTTACGAAATTTAATCCGAAACAATTTACATAAATATATATTTATTAGGTAAGTATAATACCAAATGTATAATGTGCGTTTTTCAATTCAATTGATTAATATTACTGCAGCACTAATGGTATTCAATAAAATGTTCTTGGAGTATTTTTCTTTTTTTTTAATAATGTTGATTGTATCGATTTTCTATCCTCTCCTAATACAAACCCTTCAAGGTTGCCCTAGATTGGGATGCATGCAGAGTAAAGCGGAAAACTGGAACCCGAATCCAGACCTGGTACGCAGATGGATCAAAGAGAACGACAAGTTCTGGGATAGGTGAAATACTAGGAATAGAGATATGTATGTGTCCCAAGGGCATTGGAAAAACAACCTAAGAATCAGCTGATTCATATGATATCAGATAACCTCAAAGCTAGCTTGGGACTGCCTGAAAACCCTAAGGACTCTAGCAAAACACAAAAAATGTAGTAGCAAAAAAAGCTGACAAGAAGAGACCCTGCAGCTAAATTCACTGGACCAGAACCAATTCTGGCAATAACCAAGACCGCTATATGTGCAGTAGTTGAGTAGACACACCAGATTTATTGATTGATTGATTGATTTGCACACTGGGTACGGATCAGGTTTCGCGTCCCCTTAACACCGTGTCCTATTGTATTATTCCGTACCTAGTGAATTTCTTTACAAAAACAGGTTTGTCCCCTTTACTAGGTTTAATAGCCTGTATGGTAAATCTCTTTCCGGTAAACCTGTTGCATGGTTAGTTTGTTCCAAAAGCGACTGTCTCCGTTGTACCAATGCAGCGCATTCAAATACAATGTGGTAGGCTGTTTCCTCCTCCTCATTGCATAATCTGCAGACAGGTTTATCTCTAAAGATTCCGATTCTATGCAGACAGCCGTGTCCTGTTAACAAGCTGTCAACAAGCGCGTTTGCTGTGTAATTGCCTTTCAACGTTGTTCCAGTGTACCTGGTGCGCTTTTGTAATCCACTCAGTTACTGCACCACGTATTGCAGTCTTAGGTATCGTCAGACCCGGTTCCGGCCCAGTGAATTGAGTTGCAGAGCCTCTTCTTGCGAGCTTGTTTGCGACTTCATTGCCTGGTACCCGTCTGCGTACCAGATCTGGGTTCGGATTCCAGGTTTCTGCTTTTCACTCCACTCCACCCAGTCTAGGACAACCTTGAATGGTTTATCAAAGGAAAGTTTGGGAATCATTGTATCACAGCCCATTTCAAAAATAGGGTATGTCAGTGGTTATTCTGGCATGCCCCGAAGTATTCTGTGTTCTCCAGTTTCCACCGCATTTCAGTCTATGTGCCCCTATTCCTGCCTCCCCCCTTATGTAAATGTCCGAAGGGGGCAGGTTTAGCATGGTCTCCATAGCAGCTGTTGGCGTGCTTTTTGCAGAACCAGTGATACACAGGCAAGCTACCCTCCTTACCTTTGCGAGTTTTGCAATCGCTTGCTTCTGTGTAACATTAGTCCACCAAATCAGGCAACCATAAGTTAGCATAAGTCTTACCACTGCAGTGTACAGCCAGTGCATCATGCGTGGTTTTAATCCCCATGTTTTCCCAATTGTCCTTCAGGTAGTCATTAGTGCTCGTTTGCACTTGTCTATCATCTGTTCAAGATGTTGATTCCATGTTAACTTCGAGTCAAGGACCAATCCTAAAAACTTTGTTTCCTGACTGAATTGTACTGGTTCGTTATGAAGTGTCGGTGGATTTAGGCCATCCAACTTTCTTCTTTTCGTAAAGGGTACCAATGTTACTTTCGCAGGGTTAACTCTTAGGTTTTCCTTCTGTTCTTTTCAAAGATCTTTGCATAAGTTCTGAAATAGTGCTCGCATTTTTCCCCACGATGAGTATTGCAATATCATCTGCATACCCCTGGGTATAGTAGCCCTCATCGTTTAAGGTAACTAGCAGTTCGTCAATTACAAGGTCCCATAGTAGGGGTGACAGGACTCCTCCCTGGGGGCATCCCTTGCGTACCGACACCTGCATTGTTTCACCTGCTAACGATGTTTCAATGAGTCGTCCTTCCAGCATGGCCTTGATCCACTTACAGATAGTGTCTTCCACACCACGATTGCTGGCGGCTCTTATCATTGATTTAGACACACCAGATACACTGAAACAAGGTTGAAAGGCAGTTGGACCGCAAACGGACGATGAGGCAGCCATCCCAGCAATAAGCAGTGGATGTGCTGGCTCCTAACTGAGTACAGCTTAGAACAGAGACGAATTTGCTAACATCACACGGCTGTCTAAGGGAATACCTGCATAGGATTGGAATCTTTAAAGATGAACCTATCTGCAGATTATGCTGTGAGGGGGAGGAACAACGGAGACTGTCATTTTTGGTACGAACTAACCCACTAACAAGACTACCGTAAGGAAATTTACCGTACAGGCTACTAAACCCAGTGAAGAGGACTGCTAACCTGTTTATGAAAAGAAACTCACTAGGCACAGAATAATACAATAGACCATAGGCCGCGATGTTAAGGGGATGATGCAAAGACCTCATCCGTACCCAGTGTTTCAGTTTGAAAAGAATATAATTACCTACTTCAATAATTTGCACTTTTATGCCATTGTTTCTTTCAGCACGAACATTACAGCTTTGTTAGCATATCGGAAATAATAATACACATTCGTTCAAAGTACATACAACAATATCGGTTTCGTTGTACGTACAGCGCAACTGTTGATTACTGAATCTGTTATTGTGCCCTTTATGTTCGCAGTAAATATTGACAATAAACCGACGTTGAAACGAAATTTTCCAAATACGATTGGAGATATCTGTACGCAATCTACTGCTGATGGTTACTTTATGTTTAATTAAAGTACACAAATTGAATCATGTTACGGTTTTGCCTTATTGCATAATTGAATAGAGCAAGGGAAGCACCGGTACGAAATACGTGATTAAGTAAGGTTCATTTAATTGCATATTCTGAGCGTCACACATAGTACGGCCAAATTTGTTTCGGATAACTATGGCCAACTAGAAGTTTGGCGTCAAGCTATTGCTGTAGTATTCAATTAGCGTTACACATAGTTATTTCGTGAAAATGCCGTCTTATCTGTACAGTTGTTTTGTGGTAATCGATAGTTCCTACTGTCTGGGCTATCTTATTAGATTAGATTTCTATTCCCTGAAATAAGAAGTAGAATATTGGTCTATTTGTGGCTGTATTTCAAATATCGAATATCCACGTAATGAAACACATTCTTCTAATGTCCGAAAGAATTTTGCTCAGTCTCCTTTGCTGAATTGACAATTCCAGTAAAGTTGAAAATGAGGATTAGGAGGCGTACTGATAAAACTGTACCGAAAATTAAATGAATTAACCTTTCAGGCTTCAATTTCATATGCGACAATTAGATTTAATTTGCGGCAAATATAGAGATTTTCCTAGTTAATATGCAGTTCCAATATGGCGTAAATCCGCAGCAATTCTTGATAAAGTTTCCCAGCCTTCATTAAAAGTAGAAATTAAAGAGAAGTAATGGCATAAAGTCCAACGGCTTGTCTTTATTTCCTTTGCTGCTGAGACTCAGCTATTCAAGCTTGTCAAGGCGTCCAAAAATTTCAACCGCAGGCTGCACTAACTCGACTCAGAATCAGTGTTTATGTACATACATACGTTGATCAATGTCAACTTATCTTATTCGTCTCACTTCATTGCCGTTGAAATCTCGCAAAATTGAAGAAACATAAAAGTAACATAAACTCAAACATTAAAAAAGGAATATAAAGACACATGTCAAAATAAGCCTCTAAGTTTATATACAAGAAAAGGAATATGTATTGCACACGAATTGCATCAAAGCTGGGCAATAAACTCAACAATAGTTATCAGCTCTCCAAAGTTCAGTTAAAATTTGTTTGACTCCCTTTTGTGATTTTAATGCAGAATGCTTCCACAAAAATATGAATTCCCATACTGCTGCATAATGTGACTTCATCGTTATAATCATCAGACTAGCCCGCTTGTTTCAACGTCATTACATTTCTACAAAAGACAACAAACGTCCATGATGGAAAAATTATGTAATTATTCAGGTGCTAGATGATGCACTAATATGCGCTTTAACGTCTACGCAAAGCTAGTTTAGCTCAGCTTGCTTGCATAGCTCAGCTTACCTAGTTTTCCGTAGATGGTCTTTCGAAATATTTTTTATTTGACGAAAACAGCGCTTTAATGGGAACATTGCCATTAAGTGTTGGTGCACTGGGGGCGTGGGAAAATTCTGAGGACCGTGGAAAAGTTTGGTCACGCCCATTTCCATGAATTAAACTAGATCGAAGGAAGCTCCCGGTAGGTGTTAATTACAGGTGTGTTGGCAACATCTTACCAAGTTTAGAGCTGGTTTCGGCAACAGCTTACCTGGTTTTGGTAACGGTAAACTGTTGCCTAAACCAGGTCTAAAGTAGGTAGGCTGTTATCAAGTCGAGCGTGTGTGGTCCTCACTGCGACCTAAAGATTTTTATTGTGAATACCCTGTTCTTTTAGTACCCTACTAAACTGATGTTCTTAACGAATCTGAGGATTAGTTTGACTGCCGAGCCCTTAATCTGTGCAGGCGTTAGAGTCGCCTGTCATAGATGCTGAAACTTTGCATCCCAAAGTATGTGCTCGGCTGTCTCAGTTCCCAGTTCCTAAAATCGACACGTGTCTTGATCAGTTTTGCTCATCTTTTTGAGGTGGTAATTTACAGGGCAATGACCAGTAAATAGGCCAGTGAGTGTACTAAAGCCTGATTATCTTAGATCAATAAGTTTTTTATTACTATTTATTTTGGCCAGCAGTTGATAAATTTCTTTGCCTGAAGTTGTCCAGAGAGATGCCATTTTCTTTGCTTCCCAATCTTTAAGTTCCTTCTTGAGCTGGTGATTTGATACGCCAAAAAAGGATTCGGCTCCAATAAAGTACATGCCCCGTGATGTCACTTCCTTTGGTATTAGTCTGCCATGAAACCCACATTGGGATACTCTGTTATTTGCGGCTAGTTGCATCATTCATCATGCATTCATCCGACATTCACACACCAATTTAAAGTCAAATCTGTGAGTGGCTAGAGCTGTCAGAACGGCCTGACTATCGGTACATACACAGATGTTGGCATCCCTCAAGCCTTTATCTAGATTTTCTCGGACGCAAATATCTCTGACGTCTATCTCCACCTGGAAAATTGTTGGGGATGCTCCTAGGGCTTTAGAGAGGTTGGTCCTCTGTCCATGAATGCCAACCTCCACCCCTTTGCTAGTTTTGGATTCGTCTGCATACCAGAAACGGCATCCGTTATCAACTAGAGCTCCATTCTTCACGTCTAGGAAATAGCACCCTGACTGGTCGCTGAATTGGCTTGTTTAAGGATTGATGCTCTTCTCGGAGGCCACCTAGAATCCTTAGGTGTCCGGTTAAGTCACCTTCTATAAATCGGTATAATATACTCAGCCAATGCGCACTGAGAACTGCAAGTTCTCTTAATTACTAGTTGCAGAGGTGTTAGCGCCAGAGAGACTTGAATAATGTTTTGTGTTTTTGTTCGTAGCATCTCGAATCCAAACGTTCTTCCTTGTATCCAATAGAACAGCATTTGTTTATAATCGTATTTATCTCTGTCTAATAACTTTTTAACAAGACTTGTAAAGAGGCTGACATGCACGATAGAGAAAACAAAAGCTTAACTAGGTGCAAAACCTCGAGCTTCCATACATTAATAATTAATCTAAATTAATTAATCAAAATTTAAACATCAATTTCAGTTTCCGGTTTAAACTGTAACTACAAGTTCATCCTGTAAAATTAATTGCACAGGGTTTGTAGTTTCACCAATATACAGCACGCCCAAATTTGTTCCTTCCCAGCAGTAGCTTTACTCATAATTTATGAGATATATACGTTATAATATTATCTACATCATAATCGCTTAACGTTTGAAATAATAATGTAATGCAAGCAGACAAGAGTTTTGTGATTTATACTTTATAATCATCAGAATAAATATTTTAAAATTTAAATATAATCTGGCGTACGCACAAGAGCTTTTTGTATTTTATTTAAGCAATAATCTGTTCTGAATTTTCCAATATTATTTTTAAGTTACAAAATTTATTACACAGCAAATAGGCTTCCGAACAGCACGTTCAGAAGGGTATTGTATTTCGCAGCACAGATTTTACCACACGGGAGAGATTTGTATCCTTGATAGTGTTAAATTATACAGTTTAACAGTAGTTAAGCGTTCTCGCGATAAAATAATTGATAGCGTACACCGTTGACTCCGCGTTCTCTATTGGTACGGCATGATTTTGCTGCAGTACCGTTCAATCGCAAGAGACCTTCTTCGATGTAGCATGATAATTTTTGCCGTGAATTTGTTTTAACTTCCACCAAGAGAAACATTAACTTGTTGGTTGTTTACTATTTACTTTTCTAAGGAATAAAACTCAATTAGCAAATTTGTTAACATTATTCGCAATGAGGGAGGGTTAGTTTAAGTTTTAAAGCTGAGAATTTCGCATTGCAGTAACTAGCACAATTTTAGTACGAGTTCTACAGAGATCTTCAAATAGGTGTATTGAAACGCAGCTGGCTGGGATTTGCACTAGACGAAGGTAACGCGAGATAAACATATATGTAAGTCAGTTTTTATTACTCTTATAGCTGATGTGAAGTATTTTTATCAGTACAGTAAACTCCCTCACAATCGGCCTCCCTCTATCCGAATACCCCCTATCCGGATTAATTGTAACAGGTCGTAACTTGCTTGCGCGTATTCAGTACTTGTTTGTTTGTGGTTTAGAACGGATGTGTGTTACTTAAGCTTAACGCATAATAACGGTGCAGCTGGGCGGTGGGTCCGTGGCCCTCAGACCGGTCAGGGGGTGCCTCCAAGGATGGGTTCTATCATCCTTGCTGTGGTCTCTGGTCATTGACTATCTGCTCAACATACTGCACGGAAAAGGCTTTTACGCACAGGAGTATGCAAATGACCTAGTCGTTACAATAAAGCGTTAGGTTAAAATGGTTATTACTGACCTAATGCAATAGGCCCTTAACACCATCAGCAACTGGCGCTGTAGGGAAGAACTTTCTGTTAACCCAAGCAAAACCGTTGTTGTTCCATTTACGAATAGAAGGAAATACTCGCTGGATACAGTGTTCCGGAATGGTGTACAACTAAACCACTCCAGTTAAGTCAAATATTTAGCGATCACTCTCGACTGCAGACTAACTTGGAATCAGCATATTCATAAAGTTCTCCAAATAGCTACAATAGCTTTTTGGTCTTGCTGAGACTTTTTGGAAGAAGTTGGAGTCTTAAACCAAAAATGATATACTGGTTATATCAAATGGTTGTGAGACTTATGGTCACCTACGCTAGCCTAGTTTGGTGGCCAAAAACCAACGCAAAGACAGCACAAAGTAAGCTGCAGAAACTGCAGTGACTAGTATGTCTGGGAATCACAGTAGCGATGAGCACCTGCCCAACTGCCTCAATGGAGGTATTACTGAGATTAGCACCCTTGCACCTGGTAATTAAGAGAACTGCAGTTCTCAGTGCCCACCGGCTGAGTATATCA